>PVJX010004599.1:0-93087 GCA_004027295.1 Dolichotis patagonum
AGGTGTATTCTGATGTTGTTGGATGGAACACTCTGTATACATCTATCAAGTCCATTTATTCACAGGTGTGATTCAGTTCTGTTATGTCTTTGCTGATTTTCTGTCTAGTTGATCTGTCCCTTTGGGTCAATGGTGTGTTAAAGTCTCCTGTTATAATTGTATTATTGCTTATTTGATTTTTCATTTCTGTTAGTATTTGTTTTGTATAGCTGGGTGCTCTGGAATTTGGTGCATATATATTTAAGATCGTTATCTCTTCCTCTTGAAGTTTTCCCCTAACTAGTATGTAGTGACCTTCTTTATCTCTTTGGATCATTCTTGGTTTGAAATTCATATTGTCTGCAAACAGGATTGTCACTCCTGCTTTTTTTTTTTGGTTTCCTATTGCATCAAGTATTGTTTTCCATCCCTTAACTTTCAGTCTATGTGTGCCCTTTTGGGTTAGATGGGTTTCTTGTAGACAGCATATGGTTGGACGTTGTTTCTTGATCCATTCTGCCAGTCTGTTTCTTTTGATTGGCGAGTTGAGTCCATTTACATTAATGGTTGTAACTGTTATATATTGGTTTATTGTTGACATGTTATCTTTCTGATGTTGTGTCTTTAGCTTTCCATTCTGTTTAATTGTCTGCCTTGCTTGGTGGTTTTCTCCTGTGTATATCTAGAATGTCTTTCAGTATTTTTGTAGGGTTGGTTTGGTGTTCATGAAGTTCTTCAGCTGTTCTTTGCCATGGAAGTATCTTATTTCTCCATCCATTTTGAAGGACAGTTTTGCAGGGTATGTCAGTCTGGATTGGAAGTGGTTTTCTTTTAGGATCTGAAAGACTTCACTCCATGCTCTTATTGATTTCATTGTTTGTGTTGAGAAGTCTGCCGTGATTCTGATAGGTTTTCCTTTATAGGTGATCTCTCTTTTCTCTCTAACCATTTTTAGTGTTCTATTCTTATGTTGGATTTCTGGGATGGTGATTATTATGTGTCTGGGTGTAGTTTTATTTTGGTTATGGCTGTTTGGATTTCTATATGCTTCACCTATCCAGATGTCTGTTTGTCTTCTCCTGTTTGGGAAGTTTTCAGCTATTACTTCTGTAAATATCCTCTTGATATCATTTGGGCTGTCCCCTTCTTTTTCATTTATCCCTATTAATCTTATGTTATTTTTCTTTGCGTCATCTTGCAGGTGTTGAATTGTTATTCCCTGATTCTTTGTTATTTTTAAAAGATCTTGTCTTTCATGCTCACTGGCTGCAATCTTATCTTCGAGGTCTGAAATTCTGTCTTCACTTTCATTGAGGTGGTTTTTACAACTTTCAATAGATTTTTGATTTCCTGTATATCTCTTTGAATCTGCTTTATGCATTCTGTGTGTTTCTTATATTGTTCTTTGAGGGATTCTATCTGTTTGCTTTGTTCCTCTAATTTTTTAGCTGTGTTTTCACTAGATGCATTCACTATTTCTTTCACTGTTTTTATCAGTTCTTCTTTTACCTGGCCAAGTATTTCTGATTTGAATTTCTCCATAGCTTTCCGTACTTGCATATTTATTTCATTTGACATCATTTCAGACATTTCAGGTGTATGGCTTCTTTTTTCTTCTATGTACATGGCTTCTAAGCTTTCTTGGGGAGGGCTAGAGCTTTGATCCTGCCTTTTGGTCTTTCCTTTTGTCATTTTTCTATATTTCCTTACTTTGAGCAGTGTTCCAAAGCTTTCTCTGCATGTGTGGTGAATTACCTCTTACACCCTCAGTTCTTGGAGGGGCAGTGGCTCCCCCACCGGCTCTTGGCTTCCTCACAGAGTCCTAACTCCCCTCTCTGGGCTCCTGGCTCCCTAAATTGTAAGGGGAATGCTGGGTGTGGTCACCCCAGAGCCTGTGGAATCTCAGGCAGGCCAGGCCACCATGCTTTGTCCCAGGCAGATCTCCAGGAGGTTCCCTGCAAGTGAAGGGTGGGCCTACAGGTCCCAAAGAGTCAGGCCAGAATGTTGGTTTCTGAAAAGTTCCCAGTCACAAACAGACCTGGCCAAGATGCCAGTCTCCACAATATTCCCAATCCAAACAGCCCGGCCCACTCTGTGGGTTCGAGAGGTTTGGGTCTCAAAGAGACAGGCTGCAATGCTGGTCTCTGGGAGACTTTGTGGGGGTGAAGGGCGGGGTTACAGGCCCAAACAGACCTGGCCCAAATGCCGGTCTCTGGGCAGTTCCCTGTGAATGAAAGGCGGGCCTACCAGTCCCAAACAGTCGTACCAAGATGCAGGTCTCAGCAGACTTTCAATCCAAATAGCCCTGGCCCCTCTGCGGGTCTGAGAGGTTCGGGTCCCAAGGAGACAGGCTGCGATGCTGGTCTCTGGGAGACTTCCTGGGGGTGAAGGGCAGGGCTACAGGCCCAAACAGACCTGGCCCAGATGCTGGTCTCCGGGCAGTTCCCTGCGGATGAAGGGTGGGCCTACCAGTCCCAAACAGTCGTGCCGAGATGCAGGTCTGCCCAGACTTCCAATCCATACAGCCCGGGCCACTCTGTGGGTCCGAGAGGTTCCAATCTCTTTAGGTAATATGGCCTGTATCAATTTTTCCAGGCAGCTAGCTATACAGTTAACCCATAGTGTTCCAGTTTCACCCCAGGAGGTGGTGTGTTCTCTCATTAGGTGATGAATTCTTTGAGAGGTGACTAGGATGAGAGGTGGAGCCTTGTGGGTGTAATGACTGTCTTTATAAAACAGAATGCAGAGTGTTCCTTGCCCTCCTCATGGTAACACAACAAGAAAGCACTGTCTGTCTACCAGGAAGTGACTCTCATCAGACACCAGACTTGCTGGTGCCTAGGACTACTAGCTTTTAGCACTTCAGTCAGTAAGGGTCTGCTGGTGATAAGCCATCCTGTATTCATCCTAAATGAACTGAAACAGCCATGACTTTTTGTGAGGAAACTGACCAGGAGTCAATGATTAAACTGGGACAAATGCGCATAGGCTGTATGAGGAATGAATAGTTAAAATACAGGGTAAAAGCACACAAATAAACTGTGGGTAAAAAGAACACAGGCTCTGTAAGAAATAAATAATTAAACTTGGAGGAGTATACAAAAGGCGCACAGGCTCTGTGAGGAGCATATGGTTAAACTATGGGGCAACAGTACACAGTCTGTGTGAGAATCAAATGGTTACACAACAAAAAGTCCAGATTAAGTAAAGCATGTTGTGCCTGAACATTTGTCCTTCCAATTTCCCCAAGAAAAACTGACTAGCCTTATAACAGCCTGGCCCAAACTGCTTTTCTCTTACACTGATATTCTAAATAAAAGCCAGAGTTCTCAGCTTAGTGTCTTTTTCATTCTCCCAGTCTCTGTAATGGCTTAGTTGAGAAATACCCACTCTGGGTCTCTCAGTAGATTGAATTAAGTTTTGTCTTGGAGCAATCTTTTCATCCTCCATACCACCTGCAGTTGCAGTTTTCCAGAAGTCCACAATGCCATGTGACTTTTTGCTCTCCAAGTGGACATTCTCAATTCCTCTCTGTCAATCTTTTCCCTCTGTAACCAATGGATGAGTGACCAGTTTACAATCCCATGTAGTACTTTCTCTCCTGCCTTTTAGGTTGGATCAGTGGCATGATGTTCTTGTGCACCCTCTTCCCAAATTGTCAGTAAATCTCAGCTCCTCCTTGTGGATTTCACATTCCCTCTTGGCCTCCTGCTCTGCTGCCAAGAGCCCCGCTGACTTCCTCTGTATGCCCTTCCCTAAAGTTTGCCCTCAATTGATCTGCTCACCAGCCCCAGAGGCTAGAGCTTTGTGTCCTCCCAAGAGAACATGGTCAGTCAACCCCATGAAGCAGTACATACTTGCCATGGGCAAGAGCAGAGGTCCTAAGGTGACCAGTTAGAAGTAAGCCCAGGCCAACCCAGACTTTGAGGTACAACATGCATAAGACTATGGTCAATGACTCAGTTTCAGAGTTTACCCTGCATGGTCACACATTGGTGGGAAAGAGAGATAGTTCTGGGGTACCTTCCCCTGCAGATCCAGGTCTACTTGGACAGACAGCTATTGTGTGAGAGACATAAGGCCATATTTGGAGTCAGAATGTCAGGCAGGGCTGGGACCTGACCTCTGTACATAATGTATGTGCGTCATAAATGCACAGTCCTCATCTGCCATGAGGCTGGGGCACTCTGACCAAGGTCCCTCGGTCCTAACAATCTACTGCTTATTTATGTCACTGCTTGGCTCTCACAGAAAGCAATAAAGCAATATTGAAACAAGATAAGCATGTCACCCTGGAAAAATCATAAATACCATGCACTAATTGCAATACTGTATCTGATGTGATTTTTGAAATCTGGAATTACTACCTGCATGTCAGGAAAAGTGGTGGCATTTATAACAAGTGCTTTCAGCTGAGACAGTCACCTGTCTGCAGTGTCTCTCTTCCTGAAGTTAGAGTTAGACTTTTAGGGCTAACAAAATAAAAAATAAAAATGAAACTTTTGACCCTACCTTCAGAGGGTGTTCAGTCTTCACGGGGAACTGAGTTTTTGTTGTTTTTTAAGAGCAGGAGTGGACTAAGACATAAATAACAGAAGAGAAGGTCTTTCTGTATCTATTTTCTTTACGATTTTTATCATAAGGTGCTACATTTTGTTAAAGCTTTTTCTGCATCCATTCGTGTAATCCTGTGGTTTTTGTCTTTGCTTTTGTTGACATGGTATATTACATTTCTTAATTTAGGTATGTTGAACCATCCATTCATCCCTTGGATGAAACCTGTTTGTCCATGATGGGTGACTTTTTTTGATAATTTTTTTGTGTTGTATTTTCAAGTGTCTTATTGAGGATTGTTATGGCTTGCATCTAGATGTCCCCCCAAAGCCTCATGTACTCATAGGTAGGGCTTTTTGGAGGTGGCTGGATCTAGGGTATGTGATGCTGGGATTAAGTGTGTGATACTGGGATTTAGGGTGCCCCACTCCGGATATGAGCACTATCTGCCCAAGGATGGCTAGTCTGAATGGAATGTAAAGAACAGAAAGAAGGCTGCTGCTATCACTCACTTATTGCTTGATGCTTTCTGCCTGCCCTACTTTGCCATGGACTGTTTGTCTTCTTAAACACCCCTCTGCCATGCCACCCTGCATTGAGCCAGCCAACTACAGAAAACCTCTAGAAACTATGAGCTATGATAAATCTTTCCTCCTTTAACTGTGTGTCAGGCATTTTGCCTCAATAAAGAGAAAAGTAACTAAGACAAGGATTTTACATCTTTTTTTGTTAAGGAGATCTGCCTATAGTTTGTTTTTAGTTGTGTCTTTATCTGATTTGGGGATAAGTGATGCTGGCTTCCAGAAATGAGTTTGGCAGGACACTATCCCATTCAATTTCATTAAAGTGTTTGAGGACTGTTGATGTTACAACTTCCTTAAACAGATTGTAAAATTCAGCAGAAGATCCATCAGATCCTAGGCTTTTCTTAGTTGGTAGATTTTTTTATTATTGCCTTAATTTCATTGCTCATTATTGAATTCATCAAAATTTTTATGCCTTCTTGCTTCAGTTCTGGCAGTATGTATGTGTCTAGGCATCTGTCCACTTCTTCAAGGTTTTCCCATTATTAAGAATACAATTTCTGTCTTTTGGATTTCAGTAGTGTTCATTGAAATTTTTCCTTTTTAATTTCTAATGGCATTGATGTGATTTATTTCCCTCTTTCTTTTGGTACATTTAGCTAATGGTTTATTTATTTGGGCTTGTTTTTTAGAAAATCAACTCTTTGATACATTAATTCTTTGTACTAATTTTTAGGCTCAATTTCATTAATTTCTGCTCTAATCTTTGTGAATTCCATCATTAAACTAGGTTTCGGGTTGGATTGTTGTTATTTTTAGAGTATGTTGGTTTTCATCATTAGGCTCTTTTTTTTTTTTTTTTTTTGGTACTGGGGATCAGACTCACGACTTCATGCTTACCAGGCAAGCTAACCTAACCCTAACCATTGAGCTAAATCCTAGCCCCATCATTAGGTTTTTATTTGAGCTCACTCTGTTTTTATACTGTGAGCACTGGCAATAAGCTTCCCTAGTAGAACTGCTTTTGTTGTGTTCCATAAGTTCTGCTATGTTGTTATGGTATTGTTTGATTCCAAAAATTGTTTAACTTTTTTCCTTGATTTTTTCTGTGATCTAGTGATTTCTCAGGAGTGTTTTATTAACTTCCAACTATTTATAAATTTTCTGTGGTTTCTTTTGTGATTTTTAGTTTCAATGCACAATGGTCTGATAGTATACATGTGGTGATTTCAATTGTTTTGTATTTATTTAAGCAGGCTTTATGGATAATATGTGATCTATTGTGGAGGAAGTTTCATGTGCTTCTGCGTTGAATGTATATTCTGTTATAGTAGAGTAGAACACTCTGTAGATATCTATCAAGTCCATTTGTTCCAAGGTGTGGTTCAGCTCTGATTTTGTTGATTTTTTTAAGCTGACCTATATAAAAGTGGGATTTTAAGGTCACTCATGATGATTGTGTCTGTGTTTATTTCATTTTTTATGTCTAGCAATATTTGTTATATGAAGTTAAGTGCTCCATATTTGGGGCATGTATGTTTACAGTGTTATCTCTTCCTATTGAATTGTTTTCTTAACTAGTAAGTAAAGACCTTCTTTGCCTCTTTCTTAGAAACACAGTGAGAGATGAACTTTAAGAGGCTTTTCTACATTCATTACATTCATAGGTATTTTTCTTCCACATGAAGAAAAATCTTCCTCAGTTTTAGCCTAAAGTTTACTTTGTCTGAGAGTAAAATTGCTACCCTTGCTTGCTTTCAGGGTCCTGGTGCATGAAATATTATTTTCATCCTTTGATTTTTAGTGTCTGATTTTTTTTTTGGGTACTGGAAATCAAACTCAGGACCTGATGCTTGCCAGGTAGGCACTGTATCACAGAGCTATATATCTGGCCCTAGACTCTGAATTTTATTTTGGATTAAGTAAGTTTCTTAAATTGAAGAGACTATTGAATCTTTTTTATCCTTCCTGCAAATCTGTGTCTTTTCACTGGGTAGTTGAAGCCACTTATATTGAGAGTTATTTGAGTATTGATTTATTCCATTTTTTCCTGTTGTTGAGTCCTTTATTTTTCCTTTTTTTCATGGAACTGTTTGCCTTATTTGATGTATACATTCCATCTGAAGTTTGGGCTTTTTTGTCTCTGACTAGGATATTCTTTTTGGTGTCAATGTATGTCTTAAACTATTCATTGTCATAAGATGTCCTTATTTCTCCATCTATTTTGAAAAATGTATTAGTATGGGTTATAAATTGTTTGCTTTTAAGCTTTAAAAAGCTTTAGCCAAGGTTCTACTGGTCTTTAAGGTTTGTGTTGAGAAGTCTACTGTGATCTCAATGGTTTTAACTAGCATTTTCATACCAGAGAAAACTTTTGAATATTAACACATGTGGAAAAGCCTTTGGCCAAAAGCAGCTTGTCATTAAAAGCATTAAAAGCACCATACCGAAGAGAAGCTTTTTGAATGTAATGATTGTAGAAAATCCTTTAGCCAAAAGGAAAATCTCCTTATTCATCAGAAAAGTCACACTGGAGAAAAACCTTTTGAGTGAAAAGATTATGGGAAATTTTTTATTTGGAAGTCAAACCTCATCAGATACTTGCAAACTCACATGGGAGAGAAACCCTTCATATGTAAGGAAACCTTTAGTGGCAAATCAGATTTTACTAAGCATGAGAAAATTCAAACTTGAGAGAAACTCTTTAAATGCAATGAACTTGGAACAGCTTTAGTCAAGAAATACTCATAAAGTATCAAAACATTCATGTGGAAGAGAAGTACCTATGAATGTAATGTGTGCAGAAAAGCCTCTTAAAGTTCATCTCTCACTGTGTTTCTGAGGATTCATTCAGGTGATAAGACTCACGAATTCAATGTATGTGGAAAAGCCTTCTGTTAGTAGTCATCTCTCACTGTCCATGTGAGAAGCCAACAGGTGAGAAACCCTATTATTGTGAGGGATGTGGGAAAGCTTTCCCCCAATCCTCAACTCTATTTCTGCATTTGAGAGTATATACACGTAAGAAACCTCATCAGTGTAGTAAATGTGAGAAAGCTTTCAGCCAGAAGTCACACCATATTACATGCCAGAAAATTCACACCCATTAAAAATATCTTCTAAATGAGAAAATATACACCTAGATTTTGCATTTCACAGTGCATCAGAATAGTTATTTTGAAGCAAAGTATCACAAGTGAGGTGAACTACAACAAATGCTTAAAAATTTACAGAACACCAACAATGCATACTAAAGAGACAAGGCATTTGTGTGATGAAAAGACTGTGCCACACCAAAAAAAGAAAAAAAACAAAAACAACAAAAAACCACAACAAAGGTAACACTGTAATTTTAGCTGCATTTCCCTAAAATGGGAAGAGAAAATAAGAGGCCTGTTACTTCTCTCAGCATAAATCTGGAGATCATCATCAGTATGGTAAGAAAAATTAGATATAAGTATTAGAAAGGAAGAGAAAAAAAAGAAATCATTTTTTTTCAAGATCAAGAAATCCTTAACAACCAAGATCCCGAGACTAGGTCATTATTGGTTGTTAAATGAAAAATTGTATACAGTACGTACATTACAATATTCATAACAAAGAAATGGTCGATACTCCAGCTTGATGAGTTTGCTTTTACTTGACTTATAGTAGCCATATATTGGAGGTATCTTAAATGCCCATCCAGACCAAAGTGGAAAATTATTATGATGAAATACTTACACATTTATGTATAAAAATGCAACAGATAAGATCACATGTATTAACAGGAAAATCTAAAAAATGTTGAGAGGGAAATATCAAGTTTCAGAATCATGCATATAACAACTTTTTTGCAAATTTGAATTAAAGTTTCCTTCACGAAGTTCAATACTTTATATTGGTAAAGGATACAAATGTATGTGTGAGTCCAAACTCTCACTGGCGGTGGCCTGTGAAGCATGGAAGCCTAAAGGAATGAATACAGGAGGTGGGGCGTGGCTTCAGCTTTTTATATAAATATCTATTTCTCTTAAAAGCTACAAGTAGGTACAGTGTATAAAGACACTGGCTAATTCTGGATTGTAATATATGAATTTATCTTTACTTTTCTGTATTTTTAAAATGTCTCAAAAGAATGAGGGGCAAAGGCTATGAACTCATATGCACAGAAATCATGTTGTAATGGATTAATTCCCAGTTAAATACTAAACTTCATAAAATATAAATTTTTATCAACAATAAATGGATGGACTTTCACTCTATGTAATATATAATTATTTATTTTATTAACATGGACAAAAAAGAGACAACTATTAAATAAGTACATCAGAAATAATTTACAAAAAAAAATTTCCAGATACGTGTATCTTCTTGACGTGTTCCAAATATAAAAGCAGTCATCATAAAAAGAAAAATACTAAAATTGGAACATTTATACGTCTTTCCTTACTACACATAAGACGCTGTTCCAAACATTTTGCAAACGCCAAGTCTTGTGTGTTCTGCGCGTTTCCAGGGTAGGAACCATCTTGCTCACGCTGCTGGGGCGCGACCGCTTGGCGGAAGTCTCTCTCCAGTGCACCTCCGGTCAGTGACTGCGCTCACGCCCCTAGGGCTCGAGCCCCAGTTCCGAGTAGGAAAAACATCCCATCGCGTGTGGACGCAGCTCCCGCAGGGCGTTCCCAGCAAGCCCTACGCCTTAAGATCAGCGGATAACAAGCTCTGGGCTAGCTGTCCCGCGGGCGACGCCACCCTAGTCGCTGACAGGGCTGCGCACCGATATTCCTAGCGCTGGCAAACAGCTGTTGCCATCTGCTGTGAGGCAGCCAACAGGGAAACGCCTTGGCAGCGCCCCGCTCCCCGGCGCTTACTGCGGTCGCGCGCACCGCAGCCACTGAGACCGGGTAGCAACTCGGCCTATTGCTTCCGTGCCGGCCAATCAGTGTGGCCGAGGGCGGAGCTTCTCCGGGCGCCCGGGTGGTGGCGAGCAACTTCCGGCAATATTGTCAAAGCGAAGCAGTTTGTGTACACCCAGGTGGTCGTGCGTCAGGTGGGGATTACAGGTGAGGAGAGGGCTATGAGGCGCCGGGTGGGGAGGGTCTCAAGATCGGGAGGGAAGGGGAACCCTCTAGCAGGGGAGGCTTCACCAGGCCGTGCTCCACAGAACCTGAGTCCCCAATGCTGCTGCATCTGTCCACCTTACCTTTTCCTCGTCCAACCTCCTGTGCTCCAGGGAGGAGAGAGGGCTCCGCGAGCTCTGGCTTGCCTGCCTTCCCCTCGAGCCCGCCCCCAAGTGTCTGCAGGCTCCGTGGGCCCTGACTTGTAGGCCTCCCCCTCGAACCCGCCCCCTAAGTGTCTGCAGCCTGGCCCAGGTCTTTTTCAGGGGTCTGCCCTCCCACGCCCTTGGCCTGGGAGGTCTGCCAGGGTGAGACCCCACCCTTACAGGTCATCCAGTGCTTGCCTTGACGCTTCTCTGGCGTCTTCCCTGCTTTTCTTCTAGCAGGTGACCCTTGAAGATTTCGCATTTTCCCCTGCTAGTAAGTACGTTTTGACCTTTCCAGTTAAATTCCATCTCCACCCCCTAGGCCTGTGCAGACCCGTTTTGAAGTCAAATGGGGAATCTAGTGAACCATCTTCTCCTTAGACCGCTCTTCTGGCCAGCATCAAATCCTTATCATACAACCCTTATCAGAAAGGCATGTTTTTTTCTTTTTCCTGATACATTTCTTCCACTTCTATGAAGTATCTATAATTATCTCTCAAGCCTTCTTGGTGTAAATCATATTTCTAACGTTCAGCTTGCAGTTTGCAATTTTTTGACGTCCTTTCTAGATCGTACTTGTCCACACTTACAAACCATTTGATTCTAAATTATTTGACTTTAAATTGTTTAGAAATATTGTAAGACAAAAAGAGCAACAAAGAAAAATCAAATACCAAATTGAAGACCAATCACTGTTTCTTATTCCAGAACAATGAAAATTATTTTCTCAAAATTGATAATGAAAAGTAAAGAATAAAGGGAGAATAAATTCCTTTACGAACATTTTTCTCTGAATGTGAAGCTTCCTTGCTATTTTCGTTGTAACATATTTCTCTTATACAATATGTAGCTCGTACTTAATATGCTCAGCATTTAAAACATTTTTTTAAAATTTTTGGTCTTTTTGAGACAGTTTCACTATGCAGTTTAGGTTGCCCTTTAACTCACTTTATAGCCCAGGCTGGCCTTGAACTCATAATGATTGTCCTGCCTCAGCCTCCCAAGTGCTGGGATTACAGATGTACATCACCACGCCTGGCAACATTTATTGTTTTTGAAGATTAATTTAATAACTACTCTTAAGTACTGGTTACTCCATTTCTTTTTCATCTGAAAAACAAATAGCAATGCACATGTAGCTTTTTAAAATGTATTAGAGTTTTGATTCCTATCTTGCTTTTCTTGTTTTAGCGCTTTTATATTTAGATTAATTATTACTTTAGAGATCATACTGGTAACATACAAAGTTATCATGATCTCCTTCCCCTTTGACAATAAAGAGGGAGGTAAGGGATAGAGATATAAAAAAGGAATTAGAATGTGTTATGTCCATACCAACTCCACACAAGGAATGTAAATATTATATACTACATATATGTACTAGTAAACTAAAATTCAAAAATAAAATTACACATTCAAAAAATTCTTGAAAGGCCTCTTAAATTGCAAGTTTCTTTTCTTTTCCTTTTATATGGGACCCAGGGTCTCACACATGCTAGTCCAGCACTCTACCACTAAATTACATCCTCAACCCTATTACTGTCTTTACATAAATCTGCTTTTAGAGTCTATCCTTTAGTTCATGAACTCTATAGATTATACTGTAAAGTATAACTCAGTGTGATTCAAAGAACAGACCATGAGAAATCTGAAATATACACATCAACAGAAGAACAGATACATATGGGGCCTGCCTTTATTTCCATGATCCATTCTTTATATTGCACTCCTGCCAATCCTTCAAAAGAAAATCAAACAGCCAAAAAATTCGTACTGAACTATATGCATTTCCCATTAAGTTGTTAAAGTCAAAATGAATTACAGAATGTGTAGAATTGCAAAAATAAATTGTTCGTATTATTGGAAATGCCACATTGGCTCTTTAGTTTGCATAAATGCTATTAAGATTGATTTTGAAGCCAGGAGATAAGTGTACTAAACAGGGAGTGGGTATAGTGTCTGTGTAGATTGACTACAATATTTGTGTGGCATCAAGGTTTAAAATAATTTGTTAGCAAAGGATGCAGTTGTAAAGAACATGAGCACTAAGCATACGTTGTGTAAGGAGACTTTTTTTTATTCACTTCTCTCTTTTGATCTAATGTACAGCCCCTATAAGATGGTTGATTTCTAAGTAATACTGACATATTACTCAAAATATTTTATTCAGAGAATAGAATCCAAACAACTTTGATCTCAAAATCTTCTGTGACCTGTGTTTGGTCATTTTACCTACCAACCTCTGCTGACCTTCAATAGTTCTCCATCTCTGCCAATCTGTTCTGCTTATTTTTCTGAAATTTGTCACATACTTTTCTCCCACGATTGTGACTAGCATTTCTTTCCTTGCCTCACCATTCATGTAATAGCTAACCGTGTGTCTTGGTTACTTTTCTCTCATTGTTGAGACAAAATACCTGCTGCCCAAAATGAAGGAAGGAAAGGTTAATTTAGCTTACAGTTTTTGGAGGTTTCAGTCCATACTCAGCTGGATCCAAGGCAGGGTGGTAAAGGAGGTCCAAAATCCAGTAAGGCAGACATTAAGTCCTATAGTTTCATGTCCAGCATCTGAAGCAATCTATCAAAAATTGTGAGCTTCAAAGGGTGACTTCACTCCCATAGCAATTTTGGTTGTGGTAGCTCCACAGCTTCTGTCTTAGGCCTGCTGTGCTCAATCCTTGCACATTTCCTTAAATAATCCACTTTCCTGGCTTTTACAAACTTCTGGGTTCTCCACTGAACCTTTGGCTTCACACTCACAGTCTCACACACTGGCTGGCCTCCCAGATTGGGGTTCGAGCCTTTTTAACCTTAGAACTCGTGCATTCTGCATGCACTGAAAGCCAGCACCATGTTGACACTGTCAACATCTGCTATCAGCTGGAGCAGTAGCCAGGCTTTCCTCTCTCTTGGCTGTAGGGGCCAAGTGCCTGGATCATGGGTACTCTGAACCTGATTCTGAGAACAAATTCTCTATGCTGCCTTCACTTTGTAACCTGGTGTGGCTGCCACTATTTTGGAACCTCATGTGGCCTCCACTGCCACTCTGGAACATGGTGCTCTGTGGCTTTCTCCTTCAAGCAAAATCTTTTACTTTTTCAGTTATGAGGCTTCAAAGGGTGGCAATCTGTCACTATTTCCTGTGATGCTCCCAGTCCATCTTTTCTCTTCTTCTGCTACTTCTCAGCAATCAAACTCTCAGCTCTATCTTTGCAGTCCACAGCTTTACTTTAGCTTCTTTTCTGGCCAAACTCATGTTTTAAATCACCCTACTGGGCTCTTTGCTCTAAATTCACAACATAAATCAGGCTAAAAGCTGCCAACAATAGCCATGCCACCACCTCAACACTTGACTGCCTTAAATTTCTTCTGCCAGATTAATTAGTCCACTGTTCTTAATCTTAGTCTCAGGCAAATTCTCTGGACGTGAGCAAAATGCAGACAAACTTTCTTCCAATCCATAACACACATCATCTGGACTTCAACCACCAATGGTCTTTTACAGCAGAAACTTCCTGAGCCTGGTCTTTACCAGCAGGATTTCTATCAGACTTCCGGTCGTCTGAGCTCTGACCAGAATCTCCCATACAGAACAGACTAAGCTGTTTCAGAGCTACTCTTTCAGGCAACATCTCTGAACCTTTCCAAACTTTCCACAAGCCATTTCCAAAGGCTCTTGAACCACATGGTCACAGCAGCGACCTGGTATCACTCCTCTGGTATCAAATTCTGTCTGGATTTCTTTTCTCTTGTTGAGACAAAAATACTTGATGCCCAAAATGCAGGAAAGAAAAGTTTATTTAGTTTACAATTTTTGGAGGTTTTAGTCTGTTACTCAATTAGATCCAAGGCAGGGTGGCATGGCTAAGGGGCAGCTGTTCATGGTGGCCACAAGCAACAAGACTGAAAATGGCAAGAAAGGGGAAAAGCATGCCTCCTTCCCTCCCTTATATTGTATGCTGGCTCCCCGCCACTGGATGGGTACAGTACTCACACTACCAATCCCAGCGCTAGACAGTGAACCAATCACAAACACTAGACTCAGCTGCCTCCATGACTGCATGAGGCTTTGCAGGGGACACTCAAACACAAACCATAGCACCATATTTTAAGACTGAACTCATGTCCTTATTCTCAGAGCCTTCCTGGCTGACTTGCCCTTTTTCTGTTTACTAGTATTTTCTCTGTTTTCTTAGTTATTCTTTTTACTACTAATTTGGAATTATAGGATTGCATGTGTACACGCATGTACCACATTCACACATTGTATTACATGTGTATGGGGCTTTTTGATTTCAGTTTTTTGAGTGAGTGGCATGCCCTCGAGGGCAAGGACTTTTAATCAGTGCCCAGTCACTGAAGTAATCCTGTTTGATCCTTAGTGATATTTTTCAGAGTAACCACTTGATTTTTTTTTTCCTGAATTGACAGTTTCAATGCGTTAGTGAGAGATACTTTGGTTACCAGACAGTCCCTACAGCTACGTTTCTGTAGTGTGTATCTGAAGACTCTGCCGTTGCATGCGAAGCAGGCATTGTTCCTTCCTGATGGGGATATTTTTTGGCCTACATCTGAATGTTATTGAGAATCGTGGATTGACTGGGCATGGATTGTGGTCTTCACATTTTACAGCAGCCTGTGTCTGTGAAGCAGATCTATAAGACAAGACTTACCACAATGTGCTAAAATATACGGATCGTTTTTAAAGTGTCTTCTAAAGCAAGTATTTAACAATATGTGACTGAAAAAGAAGTTTTCTGACTGTAAGTTAGTTTAACAAGGTTTTGAGATCTTAATGTAAAGAAAATTATTTCAATTTATGCTGTACATACTGGTGCAGGAAATGAGACCTGAAGTTGACCCAGAAATCACATTGAAGTCTATATAGTTTCCAGATTATTTTGGTCTCTTCAAAAATAGCATAAATTCCCACTTGATAGCCTGATTTTTGTAAGTTACTCAAAATATAGTTGGTGGTACTTGAACACTTGGGATTTAGATTCCTGAATCTCTCAAATACTCTCAAGAGACAATATTCTGTATTATGAAGCACTTCAGTCCTTCTTTGAAGTGTGTGTGGGTGTAGGTGTGATTTTGATATTTTGCAGTGCTAGGGATTAAATCCAGGACCTCCTGAAGGTTAGGCAAGCCACGTACCATTGAGTTACACCTCCAGTCTTTCCAAGTCAACTTTGGACATGATATTCATAAAATATTGCTCTGCTTAAACTGTTTTTAAGCAAGTTTTCAATTTCCTTTCTGTGCCTAAAACATGTCTGTTTTTCAATTTCTAACATATTTGGCTTCTTTATGTTTTCTCCTCTGTTGATCATTTCATTCTTAAAATATTCTTCTCTTGACTTCCTGGATTTCTTCTACCTCCTCACCCCCTTTTCCAGTTTCCCCTCCTGGCTTGCCCTCACCTATTGTATCTTCCAGCCCTCCTTTCCAACTTTCCTTCTTTGCTTTTCTTCACTCATTTGCCTCTGACTTATTGGTGTTCCTTGGGGTCTTTCCTTGGCCTGCTGCATGTTCTGTGAGATTATTTTCATTCCTTTGATTGCTCAGAATGCTGATGTTTTTCCTGTATTATTCGCTAGCCTCTGTTTTCTGAGCCATGCAATTCATTCATTCATTCAGTAAATAGATTGGTATGTGGCTTTGTTCAAGGTAACAAGGGGTACAGAGATGGACAACATGTTGTGTTCTCTTGGATGAGAACAGAGGGTAAAAACATGATTCCAGATGGCCCTTATTATGATACATAGGATAGTCAGGGAAGGCTTTGTGGGGAGGGGATATTTGACTCTGCAGTGCTAGTCCTCCCTCCCAAATAATTTATTTTTAGTTGGTCAGAAATGGGGGTTCACACTTGTAAGTTTGAAACTTTCCAGACTGTGATGTCAGTGCAGTTGGAAACCACTGACCAAGAGGAAGGGAAATCCAGTCAGTGGGAAGGGCTAGTATCTTCAGATTGTAAGTAAGCTCCATGAGAGTATAATATCTATTGCATCTTTTTTTTGTTTTTCTTTTTTCATTACTGGAGATCGTTCTCAGTGTCCTGTGCATGCAAGGCAAGCACTCCACTACTGAGCTAATCCCCAGCCCCTTATTTTATTTTTGTTAAGGTGTCCCTAAGTTTTCCAGGCTGACCTTGAACTTGAAACCTTCCTGCCTCAGACTCCCAAGTAACTAGGATTACAAGCACATGTCATCATGGCCACTTTGTTGCATCATATTTATGTCATAATTTTTATAACTTGATTTTAATATATTAAACTTAAATCAACATATCTTACTATACTTTCTGCCATAAGGATCTGGGTGTCCTGACTTCTTCCCTGCAAGGCCACCCCATCCCAGAGTGCTATCTGCTCCACCTCCCAGTGTTGATTTAGCTCACTCCCCCTGAAGGCCACTACTATGTAGCCTTGAGTCCCTGTCCCCAGCCCTCTGTTATCCTCAGTGAAAACCTGAATTCTTTGTAAAGCTCAAGTCTGATGAAATCATTTAACCTGTAAGTCTCTTGGCCCTTCATTGATCTCAGAATAGAGCCTGATTCCTCTGCCTTATCTGGCCATCATGTCTTCTCACTTCTGGCCATGGCCACTTACTCTTGGTGAACTCTACCCCAAGTGGCTTACCTAGTGGTGGTAAATATGCATACATTTCCAGGTATGTTGCCCAGGACCTGTGGCAATGAGTGTACTCTTTGAAATGATTCTGTGACTCTTGCTTGCTCTTTAGGCAGAAGCTTAGATATCCACTTTGGTAAGCTGTCCTGACGCATGCAGTATTGAGCACTTATCCTATTTTATCACTTCGGCATGACCAAAATACTGTCAACAGCAATCACAGAATCATTTCAAAGAGTACACTCACTGCCACAGGTCCTGGGCAACATACCTGGAAATGTATGCACATTTACCACCACTAGGTAAGCCACTTGGGGTGAAGTTCACCAAGAGTAAGTGGCCACTCATTACTGTCTCACCACTCATTACTAGCCAACATTAATGATGAGCCAGTAACAAAATGTTAAGCAGAAAATTTTTTTAAATCAATGAGCAAATGCTTGGAAACTTGTTAATTTTTACACACACACACACACATACACACACATATATGTGTGTGTATATATTACATATTTACATATATATGTAAATTACCTTTTTTGTAGGAGAACCATGCCGTTTCTGGGTCAAGACTGGAGATCTCCTGGGTGGAGTTGGATTAAAACTGAAGATGGCTGGAAGAGATGTGACTCCTGTAGTCAGGAGCTTGAAAGAGAGAACAGCCAGTGTACCATCACTCATGATGTGTAAGTCACAGCCAGCAAAACATGACAGCCTGACATTTATGACCTACAATTTCATGTCCGTGCAGAGCTCCATAACTTTTTTTTTGAAAAGAACAAAATCAAATGAGAAAGGAAACAAAATGGGGTCATTCAAAATAAAAGAATGGACATAGCACACGGTTAAAACCACAATACAAGGTGATCTACAATGGTTACTATGATGTCTCTTGTTATCTTCAATAGAATTGTGTATATCATCAGGCATAGTAAAATTGAACATAGCAGTACAAAACAATGTCAACAAAAACAAAACATTGGAGACATTATAGGACTTCAAAAGCAGGTAATAGTCAAACCAGAATGGGTATCCTAGTGAATCTTATCATCTTAAGAGTAGTTGCCTATACTCTCAGACTTGATACTATCAAACATAACAGATTCGAATAAAATCAGTCAAGACAAGACAGCATTGTAACAAACCAGATTCAAATAAGAGCAGTCATAATAAGACAGTGTAAGTAATACAGGGCTTCAGATTAAGTTAATAGGAAATTAAGGATGGTTACCATTGTATATCCTG
Source organism: Dolichotis patagonum (assembly GCA_004027295.1). Lineage (NCBI taxonomy): Eukaryota > Metazoa > Chordata > Mammalia > Rodentia > Caviidae > Dolichotis > Dolichotis patagonum. Next base: position 18,183 of record PVJX010004599.1, read on the forward strand.
CTATTTTTGGAATAGCTGTCTGTGCCCTCAAATCTAGTACAAGTAGGCAGACTGGAACAGAATATAACCAAACTAAACAGAGCGATGAGAACAATGTGGGTTTTAAGTCATGATACACTATTAACAATATCCTCTGCCTTCCTTCTTTAGACAATTCCTCCCCTTTCACTTTCACAGGGTGCATTGTACATTTTGGATCCCACTAACTCCTTTAGTTTTTAGATTAGGGAAGCAACCCTCTATTTACCTAAGTGGTTCTGAACCTTTTTAAGATCAACCTGAGCTTGATCTTAAATTGTATTCCTTTACCTACAAAAGCCTCAAGGTTTTCCTTCCTTATAGCTGAGTAGTTCTCCACTGCACAAAAGTGTCATGTCTTTCCAGCCTACCTGCAGCTGCTGGACGAGGTACCTCTATTTCTCTCTGGTTCCCTGTCACATAGTAGAGTTCCATAACTTGTATTTTAGAATTGCTCACTGGAATGTGGGAAGTAAGATATTTTGCTAAAGAAGGAGCCTGGTAGAGTGCCTAATGCTCATGGATGCTCTTTCTTACTATTTAAAACACATAATCTGCACAATAATCTGGGAGCTAGGAATTTGTGAAGTCCCACAGTATAACAGAGGAACCTGAGGACACAGTCTTGTCAGCATATGTCAAGAACATAGTAATAATGGCTTACACATGACAAAAATCCTGAAAGTAGCTCAGTGTAATGACATTGCTTGGTGGTATTATTAGGGGCTGAGTGACATTCTGTCATGTTGCTCTGCAATCCTGAGAGTACAGCTTTCTCTTCAAGTTCTGAGGAATGTGTCACCACCATGTCTGCATTTCAGGTGGGGACATAGAGACATGACCCACAAATTGTGCATGTTAAGTCTTCCTTCACTGCATTGGCTGGACCACTGGCTCCCAAGAGGCTGATGAGGTGGTCTGTCTTGTGTGTGGCCATGTAACTAGATAAAAATCTAAGATTGTGAAAACACAGAAGCAAGGTGGATGACAGTAGTGTGGTTACCAGCAGTCCATGCTCAGTGGTAACTGAGAAAGTGGAGGCTTAGGGTAGTCTTGAGTCATCCTCTGGAGTGTCACAGGTCTAGTCATGGGTTTTACTGAGTATTTTTATTTGACATTTGCATTCTGAGCAATTGCATGTGCTGGACCATCTGTTTTTCTGATGGAAGTTAGACCAGAGACTAATTTTTACAGTATTGGAAGCAAAAATTAATTTTATATTTCAGTTATAGTGAAAATAGCACATACTATTTATTGAGTATACGTTGGTATTTTTGCCTTTCTGAGTTTCATTGAATTTTTTTATAGAAAAAAGTAAAAGAAAATTTCACGGCAAAATAATTGAATAACAATAGTTAATACATGTTGTTAACTTTAAAGTAGTTTCTTAGGGTACAAAAGAAGGGTACAAAAGTTTCTGCAATCAATATTAGTACAAATTTTCCTTTTTAATGAACTAAGAGACATTGATAGTATAAATGAGCTGCATTTTCTCCCTTGTTTCTATTGACCTTTCCACTTTCACCCATCCCAGTTCCTTTTTCCTTTTGAACAATTTCTTCCCAGTTCACAATATCTATTATACATTTTAGAACTTATTTACTCTTTCAGTTTATCAAGGGAGACAATACAAAGTTTACACACATGAGACTGATGTGCTTTGCTTATGAGTATGGTCTCAGGTTGCATCCATTTACATATAAATGTCTCAAGTTTATCCTTCTTTATGGCTAAGTATAAAAATACCACATTTTTAAACTCTATTCCTCAGTTGATGGGCATTTAGGTTGTTTCCAAGATTTAGCTATTACAAATTGTGCATAAACATGGGTGCACATATATTGCTATGGCATGATGTTTTTATCCTCTGGAAAGATAACCAGAAAGGAAATAGCTGGGTGGAAATCCTAGTATTTTGAGGAATCTCCATACTGACTTCCACAGTGGTTGCACCATTCTGCATACCCACCAACAGTGGAGAAGAGTTCCTTTTTTTCCCATAGCCCTACCAGCATTTGTTATTGATTTCTTGATGATAGTCATTTTTTGGTGTGTGTGTGGGGGTGAGAGATAATCTCAGTTTTGTTTTAATTTGCATTTCTTGAATGACCAGTGATGTTGAATGTTTCTTCATACTTTTATTTGCCATTTGTATTGTTTTCCTTTTTAGGGTGGAGGTACTGGGGATCAAACTCAGGACTTTGTGCTTAGCAGGCAAGCACTAAGCCTCTGAGCTAAGACCTTTGCCCCTGTATTTCTTCATTTGAGAAATGTGTATTCATCTCAGATGCCCATATCTGGGTTGACTCTTTGAAAATGGAAGTTTGATTTTTTTCAATTCTTTATATGTTCTAGATAGAAGTCCTTGTCTGAGGGATAATTAGCTAAAATTTTTTCCCACTTTGTGGGCTGTGTTTTCACTTTGTTGGTGATTTCTTTTGCTGTGCAAAAGCTTTTTAATAAGATGAGATCCCAGTTGTTTATTCGATGAAGTATTTCCCATGCAGTCTGAGTTTTGTTTACGAACTCTCTATCTACACCTGTGTCTTCAAGGTTTCTACCTTGAGTTTTATTTAATATTGATAGTATAAAATTTGTTCAAGGTTGGTAATGCTTTTGGTATTGGATAACTAATGGTACACAGTTCTGAATTTTCTAGGTGGTTGTTGTATTTAACTGTCTTCTGTTTTTAGAGCACATTATTTAAGTTAAAAGTTGATTAGTTATAGCTAAAAATGTCAGGCATCTCCTGTTTCCTTTAGCCACTATAAAGTGTAGAGATTCCTCAAGTCATAGTTTAGGATGGGGAGACAGGTTTTTAAAAAGCTACAGTTGAATGAAAATATTGCTATTATTCTTTTACTTGTGTATTTTTTCCTGTCATCCAAAACATGCTTAAATGTATGAGAACTGATTTTTTTCTTACATAAATGGAATTTAAGAACCCAATCCAGATATATTGATAGCTCCAGCTCATATCTGCATTCTCCACGTACTCACTCTTTTACCCCCTTCAGACTTCTATATAAGTCCTTTGAAATAGCATGCTAAAAGACATCTCTCTGCTGATTGAAAAGGTCCACATGTCTTCAGTAAAACAGAAGGTGTTACACAGCAGTCATACTGCCAGCCCTCTCCTGTCTCCAGTTGCCTTGAAAGTCTAGAGACCTTTCCCACTCTGCCTTTCTCCTCTGTTCCTATCACAACGCATGTCAGAATCTGTAGGGAGGGCTGTGGGCTACCCAAGACTGCAGTGGGTGTCCAGTGCTTGCTTCCCTTCCAGAAGGACAAGTTGGTTAACTTTGAACATAGAATTGATAAAATAAATAAAACCATGTGCAACCACTATTCCTATTTTCTGTTCCTGGCAATTAAGCCCAGTACTAGGCAAGTACTCTGCCACTGAGTTATATTTCTAGCCTTGCAACTACCAGTTTAAGTGGCTCAATAAAATAGCCCTGTCTTCCTCCATGTATCTTTGAGAAACAGTGCTTCTATTTCTTTTATTTGAAGTGGGCTTTCTAAAGTTAGAGTGATTACCATAGTAAAAAAACAGTGTAGATGACCGAGATTCTGTGTTAATGTACTTTTTTGTAAACATGCATGAAAATAGACCTTGAAAAGTATCTTGTTGTTTAATTCACTTCATTTTAGAATGGAAAGTTCAGACAAAATTCATGAGCATTTATCCAGTTCATCCAGATGCGCATTCATTCAACGTCATGTTACTGCCAAAGCCAGTGATGCTGCAGTAGATGTTAAACCCCTATTGAATATCCCTTACTCACAAGATTTGGATGCATACAAGGGAGGAGGGGATAGCTAGCCCATATCTAATGGAAATGACCAGCACTTGTCAGGCGCTGAGTGTGTCTGCAGCTGGCAGAGGGTCAAGGCAAGCAAGAAGCCCACATACTGACTCGATGAACAGGAAGGGACACTCCAAGGACAAAGGGTACTGTACTTGCTATATAGTCCATACTGGCCTTGAACTTGTAATCCTCCTACTTCAGCCTCCCAAGTGCTGAGATTATAGCCAGGCACCACCCACACACAGTTCGTGTTGGATGGCAGTTTGTCTTGAGGAGAGCTGCGAAGCTGAACATCTAGGCTCTGACTTTTGGGTGCCTTCCTTTTCTGGGAGGTAACAGGCATAACTGAGTATATGCGGAGATCACTGGCTACCCTTGGCAGGCCTATGCTTAGCCATGTGTCACTCAAGATTGTGGGTCTTTTTCTTGCACATCAGTTCATTAACACCTTCTTACCACAGTTGTTGTTGTTGTTGTTGTTATCTTACTAAGTGCTCTAGTTTTAAGGCTTATTTTGTGTACTTGGGTATAACAATGGGGAGTGTAACCATGGGGTTGCCATCAACTTAGGGCCCCTCCAGAATTAGCTTCTACTCTAGTCCTTCTATAATTGCATCCTATAAAAAGCATTTTTGAATTGTGGATCCCTCCAAGGACAAAGAAGAAACTGTGTTATTGATTCCTGTCGGAATGTGGATATAGTCTCTCACAGACCTGAAGGGACAAAATTCACAGGTGGCAAGAACTACATAACAGCCATCCTATGTCTGGTGAGTTGGTGAAACTATTTTCAAAATTTGTCTGGCTGTAGGCTCTGTGGATTCTTGTTAGAAGTTTCAGTAAAACTCAGATGACCTTCCATATATGTACTTCTTGTGTGTATGTATGACTACGTAGTATAAGTAAATAATACAAATAGTTTGTTTCAATGTGACACTCAGCAAATACTGCTTCTGGCAGTATTTATTGGTGATGCTTCTTTTCTTTCTTTTTTTTTTCCGCCTTTCTCTGTCCTGGGATTGAACCCAGAATTTTGCTTTGCATATGCTAGGCACGCATGTTATTGCTTTTAAATAATGATTTCTTTTGGATTGTAAACTCCTGTCTCTGACTTTATTTTACTGTTATTTCTCCCCCAGATTTATATTTGCTGTCACTTACAAATTACCATGTGTTCATTGTAAATGAACAACAAATCGTGCACCCCAAAGTATATGTAAGAAGCAGCCTGAGGTTCTTAGTGCCTGATATATGTATGTAACCAGGGCATGGTCACTTACTCAGATGTCAGGGCTTACACAGAATCCTGTTCTTTTTTCTTGCTCTGGCCCTGCCAGTGCCCCATGGTTTCAGTGTCCAGTTGTGGACTCATGGCTGCTGACCTTGGTGCTGACCTCTTTGTTCCTATGATTTCATTGTCTTCTCTGGGCTTTTTTGGCTGCCCCTCAGTGACCTGAACATCTGAAACCATTGAGTTCAGGGATGTAAGTCTTATAATCCCCTTATTCCAGGTTTCCTGACAACCTCATCTGCTGACCTGATCTTCTCATTCTGTGGAAGTCTTTTTCATATCTCTTTTGCCAGCTACTAGTCCATGATCTGTTCTTTCAGATATACTCCTTTTTTGTGATGGTGGTGGGGTACCAGGGATCAAACTCATGACCTCACACTTGCCAGGCAGGCACTTAAGCCACAGAGCTAAATCCCTGGTCCAGATAAACTTGTCAGTATCCTACTTCCATTCCAGTCTCTTTAAAAATACATGATTTAATCTGGTTCCTTCCCTACATCAGTCAGCACACGAATAAGATCTTAGTCTCTTTCTCACTGCTGGGACAAAGTACCCAACACCCAAAAGTTAAAGGAGGAAATCTTACAGTTTGTAGAGATTTTAGTCCATAGTTGGCTGGCTGCAAGGTGAAGTGGCATGTGAGAGGGGAATAGTAGAGGAAAAACAGTTCATGGCAGGATGGGCAGGAGACCAGAGGCAGTGAACCTGGCCTTCCTTATTTCCCTTTATATTCCATCCAGGCTCCAAGCCTATTGGCTAATGCCATTCATACACAGGATGGGGCTTCCCTCTTTAATAACCCCATCATCCACATCCATGCTAAGCCGATCAGTGGAATAATCCAGTTGTCTCACCCATAACCCAGTATCATACACCCACAATCCAGACACCTTCAGAAAGTGTCACCTATGTGTGCAGGAAGCTTTGCAGGGGTGACCTGTAACTGTTAGCCATAAGAAGCAACAGAAAGATTCTACCATCACGTACTAGGGGCCTGCTGATTTGCTCGTTGCCAGCCCTATTCACACAGATGCTCATTAGGTCATTTAGTAGACAGATAACTTGGATACTTGTTGGCCATCTTCTGTTCTCTGTGGACCAAGTACTACCCTCTTCGTAGGTAGTGCCTCCTCTTCCACTTTGTCTGGGTTTTTGCTCAATACATACTTCAGGAAATCTGATTCCATCAAGCTCATTCTTCGAATTCAATAGATTTAAACTTTTTGCCTCTGTTAACTGTTCAGGATCTTCATTAATTTTTTTTCAGACACATGAGATGTTCCTTTTTTTTTATTAAAGCCCTCACAGTGAACAGTGAGTATGTTGCCCTTTGCCCTAAGACCTATACTAGGATAAAGTTGGTCTTTCCTATGAAGAATGCAAGGAAGGGAACTGAGTTTTCTGCCCATGGGCCAGAGGCGGATGGACCTAAGTCCTACCCCAATCCGGCTGGGTGAAATGTATCCAGGAGCCATACCTGGACATGTCTCTGGTTTCATTGTTCCATACGATGCTATGCGTATTCATTCTACAGTATTTATTAAGCTTTTACTCCATGCTGTCAGTGCTAAGATATGAACATAGAACAGGTACGAATTTATGTCTGCTGGAGCTTGTGTTCTGATGGGGCAGGTAGGCAGGAACAAAGTGAGTTCCCTGTGGAAGTTTTTCTGTTACTCTGGGAGACAAAAATGCTGGGGGTGGGTGGTAGTATGTGAAGATCTGAAGTGTGACTTCCCCTGAAGGCATCTGTGGAGCAAAACCTTAGGCACAGAGCTGTATGGACAGAGGGACAACAGGGAAGTGGATGAAGTACAGAGGCCCCAAAACAGGAGTATGACTGCCACATTTAAGGACAACAAGGACTTCCTTATTGTGGGTTTGGAGGAGGCTAGAGTCCATTGCCATGGGAAGGACTGGGCTTTCTCAGGGTGAGGTGAAGGGAAAGTTTTGAGAGCAGAGCAGTGATGTGTTGTGTTAAAAATATTGCCAAGAAGCAAGTCAGAACATGGGTTAGTTTTGAGAGGCTGTTGGAGTGCCCCACATGAGAAACATTTATAACTTGGAGAAGATGGAGGTAGTAGAGTGATGAGGGATTAAAACCTGGTGATAGGGATTTTTAGGATTCACAGGCATACTGGATACAGGAAATATAGTCAAAAAGCAGTGAAGGAGGATAGTGTCTGACATACCACTGGAAGGGTGGGGTCCTGTGAACTATAGTAACATCTAGGTCCCTATTCTTGGACACAGGCTCCACAGATATTTGTGCTGGGAGCAGAATTACCAGGTAGTAAGTGATGCCTCTCCATCTCTTTATATTGAGCTGGTATTAGGTTGTACTTCTGATACCATTATGTGTTCATCCTTTTTTTTTTCATTTTTCTTAGAAATTGTGCATATCAACTCATATCAATTTATCTCATTCTATCTATTGATGGTAATTAATTATTTGGATGTAGCCTATTTATCTAAGCTTCCACTAATAGCATTTTGGTTACTTCTTTTTCTTTCTTTCTTTTTTTTTTGTACTAGAATTCAAACTCAGGGCCTTCCACTTACCAGGCTGGCTCTGCACCGCTGAGCTGTACCCTTGGCCCTCTTTTCATTATTTCTGGCTCTGTAGCATCAGTGATCTGTATGTCCGCCTTTTTAATTTCAAAAATCAAATTTTATTTTAAAGTTAATTGCAAAAATAATATATGCCTTTCAAAAAATAAGCAAAGAATCCAAACACCTATAAAGTACATTATAATCATCACCCTCCACCAAACCATCCCTTCTCTTACTGCACCATTAAGGTGATTTTAAAAGCAGAGTATATCTCTTAACATTTCTATTCATGCTTATGGTAAAATAAGCATGAATATCATTCTAAAACCTTAGTACCAGTTTATACTTTGAGTAATAGCATGCCAAAATTCGTATGACCTCCACTTCCTTTGAAATCCACTGTAGATCAGAACATCAGTACATGAGGGACATTGCAGGAGGAACAGAAGTTTGGGTGCATTCTTGCACCCAGTAGTACTCCATGGCTGTGACTGCAGCTACACAGTGGAAAGACTTCTTTTTTTTTCACCTAAGGGCTGACCAGAGCCCCTAATCCCACGGCTGCCATTTGCTGCTTTTCCTGAAGTACAGTAGACCCTTGACTTACAAACTCAGTTTGTTCATAAGAGCTGGTTGTGACTCAAGTTGGTTATAAGTCAAGACTGTTTTTCCCATAAGAAATAATGTAAGTACCCATAATGCATTCCGAACCTCCAAGCCCCCCTTAAATAAGCTTTTTATGATAAAAAGGATTGTATAATGTATATATTTTACCAGAAACATCAATAATTTTCCTACTATATTCACCAGAAAGTTATAAAATGTGCTAGTTTACCATAAATAACAATATCTTACCATATGCATCATTCAAGGTGACTTCTTTGGTTTGCAGGAAGGGAGGATGAAATTGAAAGTAGTTATTGTTTGGAAAGAGAATCCCCTTCCATTAGAGCATCAGGAATCTGGCCTTCTGTTTCCTTTCTCTCGTGGGAGAGTCTGTAGCACACTAGGGCCTGTTTCTAGCTCACCAAGTCTCAACCTTTTCAGAACTAAAACTGGTCTAATGTTGGTTTCTGTCTTTTCTTTAACAGTTCTATAGTATCACATAACATTGTCATTAAGCAAGAGAATGAAACAATAGCTTTTTTCTCTGTCTGGGTGAGTCTTCTCTACAAATGTTTTTAGTTCTGTCCATTTTTTCAGGATTTCCGTTATTACTGAAGAAAAGCTTTGCTACACTGATTGTTGATACTCCCCCTCCTCTTCAGGAAGCTACCATTCTCTGTGACTCAGCCAGAAGTTGCTGAAGTTCCTCAGTAGATAATTCTTCTGAGTGTTTCTCCACCAGTTCCTCAACATCACCACTGTCTACCTGCAAGCCTATGAACTCTGCTATAGTGACAAACACAGGGTCAGGCTCCTAAATACAGCCTTCAAAGTCTCTGTCTTGTATAATTTTAGGCTGCACTTTCTTCTAGGCAGATCCCCAGTGTTCTTAGAGAAACACTAGCTTAGGACCTATCAATTAACCCCACCCAGGTAATGTTCCTTTTTGAACTCTTTAAAGGTAAATCTGTATCTGAGACCATCTGGAAGCACTTTAGGAACAGTTCCTTGGTGTGTTGCTTCTAAAGTTAGCTATAACCTGCTGGTCCATAGGCTGCAATAGAGAAGTTGTATTAGGTAGGAGGAACTCAACTGAGAGCCATGGAAATTCTTCAGCCAGTTCTTCCAAATCTCATGGGTGATCAGGAGCATTGTCCATGATAAGGAGAGCCTTGAGTGATAAACCTCTGTCCTCTAGATATTTCTTAACAGTAGGACAGAAAGCCTCCCTGCTTCATTCAAGAAAAAGTACTTCTGTTACTCAGGCTTTTGTGTTAGATCTTTATGTGACCTCCTAGCCTATTCTTCATGACTTTTATGCTTTCTGTACGTTCTAGGGGTCTTGGAAGGGTAAGCCAAGAGAGTCTTTATCTTGAAGTCACCACTCACATTGGCACATAGCAATAAGGTTAGCCTATCCTTCATAGGCTTATGGCCTGACATTTTCTTCTCTTCCTGAGTAATGTATGTTCTCCTGGACATTTTCTTCCAAAAAAGGCCAGCTTCATCATAGTTGAAAACACTTTTTTTTTAAACAGTTGAAAACTTGATGAGAACAAAAGCCATTTCTCTGTGTCATCATTTCAAAATGGTGTATGTAATTTTCAGCAGCCCTTTTATCCCCACTGGCTACTTCACCATGCCTAGGTGGACTATGAACCCCAGTTCTTGCTTTAAAATTGTGAAACCACACTTACTGGCATGACATGTTTCACTGTCATCACTTGTTGATGGATTATCCTTTACAAGATCTGCATTTATATAGTCCAAGCTTTTTCACAAATTATGGACTCACACTATAACCTGCCATTTTGCCTTTCATTTATGCACACTGATAACAGCCTTCCTACCTCATCTAACACTGTTGATCATGACTCACTAATCTGAGTAACACCTTTACCAACACTAGCTTTTTATATAAATCTTTTCTGTTAAGATTGTCAAGATTTGACATGCTGTACATATTAGTGAGATTGGTCATATGATTGCTATTGTCTTATTTCTCCACAATTTCCTTCTTTTTAACTGTGATTGCTTTCTTTGTCTTCCCTTACTTCATCAATTTCTTTTCTAGCTTTTTGGGGGCTACTTTAACAGCAGTGATCATAGCAATTATACAAAGCACTGACTGAAATCACATCCACAAATGCAAGCATCGGGGCTCAGACTGATGTTTATGTACACTTACACTTGCTTTTCTGGTATTGCAAGTCTTTGTTTACAAGTCTTTGTTTACAACCGGCTGGAGCAGCCAGCATTCAGATCATAACTCTACTTTGTTCGTAAGTTAAACTTAAAATTTCAGTTGTAACCCAACTGTTTGTATGTGTGGCTGTAACTTGTGGGTTCACTGTACACAGATGTTTAGGTATTGTTGAAAGCCTTGTCTTTGTCAGTACTCAGTTTGATCTTTGACAGTTTGGTAGCAGGAAAACATAAATTTTATTTATTTGTTTATTAGTAAGAATCTTGAACAAATCTTTTTAAAGAAATATTTATACTGTCAGTTCCCATTTACAAAAAAAAAAAAAAACCATGAACTGGGAATAATTTATTTTCAATGGTTCCCATGTGTGTTTTGCATCCTAAAGGAGATCAATATTCTAGTTATGGTTTCCTAGTTACATCATCTATGATTTTAAATGCACTTTTAGGCTCTTTGTCTTCGCTTTGTTACATTTATTCCATCTGCATGTTAATTGTGTGTTGCAGGGGGTAGCTTATGGTACCAGCCAGCTTCCAGTTCCCTCTTGTTTTGGCAGAGTTATATGTCTTTGAGCTCCACTCCCACATCCTTCTTCTGGGCTCCAAAGACAGGCCTGAAACAGGTAGCCTGCACACCATCTCACTGGTGTAGCAGGGCTAGTCCTGGATATGTAGTTCAGCAGCTAGTGAAGTGGGTTCCTTTTTTGTCTGTGTTGTGATGAAGGCTGAGGTGCTCCATCACACCCAGAGGAAATGTAACTGGAGGCTAGATTCCTGTATCTTGTTTGACTCCCACCCCAGTGGGCCTCGACTCTCTTCCTTCTCTAATTGTATACAACAGTTTGGATTCAGTTTTTCTCACTTGAAAGTATTCTAACTGATGTGGCCTAACTGATATGTACATTTCAAGCAGAGTTTAGGTTATCTGCTAGACCTTCAAAGTCTATCCCTATTTCTGTGCTTTCTTTATTGGCTCTCTGGGTATCTTAAGAATATTTCTGGCATTGCATTTACTAGGTTTTGATTATAAATGCAGTATTTTCACCAAACATGGACCTTTCCTGACTCATCTTTGGGCTCTATCCCTCTTCATTGCCTCTTGAGCCACTAGAAACTTGGGGTTCTGATCGAGATGAATTCAGATCATTCAAAGTGGTGAAGTCTGGGGTAGATGAAAGACTATCAAAATTAGTTTGGTTTTGATTATTTACCAGTTTATATTTCAAAAGCAGAGGCCTGGATTATTTTTTTGTGTGTTAAATTATCATTTATTTCATGGTGTTCTTAGACATCATCTGTCAGGATGGGCTGTTAGAACAAGCATCCATTTTGTAGTGCAGATAGCTAAGGCTATACATAAAGAGCTGAAATGTGCATGAAAGTTGTATATTTAATGCAAGTTGTTTAATGTAAAATAAAATATATATTTCAGTTTAAAACTTGTGTATCTTATTTGAGAGATGGCAATGGAAAGGCCTTAAAATTTCTAGTATCCCCAACAGTTCAAGTGACATACTGTTTGGGCCATACCTGTCAGGCACACTGGCTTCCACTGCTCCCAATGTGATGGTTGGCCAGGTGTGAATATCAGGCTTTGCCACTGACCCCAGCCCTTACTCCCATCTGGAGGAAATGTGCAACCACTGTGTTTCTCCTTGACCCTTCTCCTACTAAGTTTAGCACCCATCAGTGGATCTGGACTGGAATAGTTGTGCTGTGCTTTTAATGGCAGTTTCTACTACTTCTCTTTCCTCTGGAATTCTTTTGTAGGAAAGAATTCTCTCTTTCCCTCATGTATGTATTCATATCAAACCCAGTGGCTTGACTCAACAGAAACTTATGCCTTCCAAGCTCTGGAGAGCAGAAATCCAAAGTCAGGGCCAGTGGGGTTTGGACCCTCCTGGATACTGAGGAATCTTCTGTCCCAAGCCTCCTCTGGCCTCTCTGCTTTCTGTATGTGTATGCAGCCACTCTGATTTCTGCCCCCACTGTCCCTTGCCTCTCCCCATGCAGAGCAGCCCTCTCTTCTGTCCTTCAGTGCTTGGGTTTGAGACCATGGGAGTTCAGAGTAGGCTCACTTCTAGGCCCTCCATAAGTTACAGTCTTTTTTAAAATAGGGTCACACTCTGAACTAAAGACTTAGACTTTGAGAGGCCATGTTCAACCCAGTGTAGTAACAAATGTAACTGGTTTTACTCCATTCACAAAATTCTGACTTCAAGAAGTTGGGAGGACATATGTTTTAGTTTTCCCTTCCAATGTCAAACTCTAGGAATCATAAAAAGATGTATTTATCTAAAATACTGTGCTACAGATTGCATTGAGTTCCCCATTTGTTGAATCCCCACCTTCCACTATTTGGAGATGGGATTTTTAAGATGTGGTTAAAACTGTGAGTTGAAGGGATGGGACCTAATCTGTTACGACTGTGTCCTTATAGGAGGGTAAGGGATGGGTGAGTGCTCAGAGAAAAGCTCCCTGAGGACGTGGGGAGAAGGCCACCTCTGAAAGCCCAGCATAGGGTTTGGGAGAAATCAGCCCTTGATACCTTGGTTTGAAACTCATTACCTCCAGTTCTGAGCAGAAACAAATGTTTGCCAGAATCTCCATCCCATAGCTGGAGGAAGAGACAGCTGTCCCTGAGATGCATGGGCAGTGAAGGGATCTGTGACCTACACTCAGGAAGAGGTGTCCAGAATCCAGGTGCAAGGTGCACAGGATAGTGACATGTCCACCTACTGTCTTGGAGCAGGACTGAGTTCATCCAGCACAAACTATCCTGTGTGGGACTCAAAGCCGGGGGAGTAGGAAGCGAGATAGGGGGTATAGTTAGACTAGCTACAGCTGGTGGCAATTGCAGAATGACCTACCAGCCCATATTGAAGAGCAGGGTGACCTGCCTCATTCCTTGTCTTTTGTAGACAGTGTAAGAAATAGAGGAATTGGCATATTTTTGGAATTATAAAATTAGCAACTAGATCAGATAAAAATAGAAATGGTAGAAGTCTAGCAAATTCAGAAGTGGGGTTGGAAAAGGAGACTTTTAATTTTATACTTATTATTTAATGTTTTATTACATTCAATATATACTTTTATAATTGTTAAAACTTAAATCACAAATTTTGCTAATGTTTTGTAGTAGCAAGAAAATTTTTGTGGGATATCCTAGTACAGTGAAGAATAGCCACCCTCAACTGTCTATTTCAGAAACTGGAGGGTTTCCTGCATGTCCTTTTCTGAAACAGTGTAACAGCTTGGAGACAGTGGCCCATAGCAGCACATCACAGTATAGGCTGTGCTTAAAGCCCCCAAATAGTCTGGGAGTGGATGCTTAATGCCCAGTTTGCCCAGAAGATGTCATCCAAGAAGATGCATTTTCTAGTAGGTCAATGAGAAATTATAATAAGAATTTTAATTTTGGGAAATGAACGCAATCCAACTTCTGGAATTAAACTGTGAGAACAGCACTTAGCTGTAGGTCTTTTCTATTTGGAGTGTTTTGTTGATTCCTTTCCATACTTTTCCTTTTAGAAATTAACTCAGGAAAGTTGTGTGACTATTATTAGATTTATTAGAGAAACTCTGGAGCTTTGTTGTGTAAAGGGAATTTTAAAACCTACAGCCAGACATCATATTCAAGGGTAGGACAGGCTCAGCCTGTTCTCATAATTAGATAATGGCAAAACTCAGCAAGCCTTGATATCCCCCATACCAGCTGCAGTTTATAAGACAGACGTAAAGTATGGAAAGTACATCGTGTTGTGCTAACTTGCTTCAAGGATAAACTGGCTCAGTCTATGACACTGATTGATTGTTTTTGCTCACCCAAACCCCTGACCTTAAGGAACCCCTAACTAAACTTGCCCAAAATAAATCTGCCTAACAATCTATGACCCAACTTAATGTAACTAATTATAAAATAACCTGCTATCAACCTTTTGTACTTCCTGCTTAAAACATATATAAGTGTCTGTCCAACCTCAACATGGGACTGGTGATTTGGATCCCTAGCCTGCTAGTGTAAGAGTTGCCTTCTAACTCGTCAGTGTCTGTGTGGGTTCCATCTGATTTGGTCCTGGTTTTTCCACAACAGTTGCTGTTGGGCAGTTTCCTGAGGAAAAAAGGGATTGACAGGGTATGGAGTGGATAGCTCATCTTGAGTATGGAGAATTAAATTGTTGCTTTTATAAGGGAGACACATTTAAATTTATAGATATCCTGTGGTTCTTGCAAGTCTGTTTCCTGTATTTTTAACTTCTCAAGTTACAGGAGATCCCCTTGATTAGCACTTCTTCCTTTTTCTCTGCCCTTCACACCCCCTAGAAAACTCAGACCAGACAAGGTGGGTTGCCCTTCCTCACTGCTGTAAAACACACATCACTAGAGTTTACCCTCTTAGCCGCGTTTAGAGGCGCAGTTCAATGGCATTACGTACATTCACACTGTGTGCACCCATCACCACCATCACCTTTAAAGCTGTTCCTCTTAAGCTGAAACCATTTCCATTCACACTATCTCCATCCCCTTTCCTCAGCTCCTGCTATGTTCCACTCTACCACTGTCTCTGTGATTTCACTACTCTGAGCCCTTAATACAAGTCAAATAGGATACGCTAACCTTTTTGGACAAGCTGATCTGACTTAGGGATCAATCATGACTCAGGGATCTGAGTCAGGGATCAGTCTGACTCAGGTATCAATCATGTTGTAACATGTGTCTATTTTTTAAGGTTAAATAGGGCTCCAGCATGGATTTACCATTTTGTCTATCCATTTGTTACAAAGTGAATGAAGGTTCATTTGCTCAGTTTTGGTAGACAAAGTGGTAGTAGCCCTTAATGTCAAAAGCCAGCAGCTATCAGCTCGCTCTCTCTCTCTCTCTCTCTCTCTCTCTTTAGGCAGGGTTTCACTGTAGAGTTTAGGCTGACATTGAACTCATTTTATAGTACAGGCTGGCTTTACTGCAATCCTCCTGCCTCAGCCTCAGCCAAGTACTGAGATTACAGGCATGCACTACCACTCCCGGCTATCAGCTCTTAAGAGTCAGCAGCCCTCTACCACTGTCCTGGCAGCTGAAACCAGCAGATACTAGCAGCCTACAGAAACTCTTCTGGTGATCTAAGGTGGTGACTTCCAGGGATCCTCTATTGTTCTCCACCATTCTCTGCTGCTAGATGCCCTCAGTGTTACCAGCCCTGCTGGCTTCTTATCACTTTCAGCACAAGTGGCTTTTGTTGTCACTGAGTATTAGTCTCCCAGCTCAACATGCTCTATCTGAGACAGAAATCATAAATAGGCAAAAAATGCAGTCTGGAAGAGACTTTATTAGGACTTATGCTGCACCTAAAGGGTATATTTCATGAACTGACCCAGTAAGGGAACAGGAAGGTCATTCATGTAGAAGAAAAGGGCAGGCTCAAGTGGGCTCAGTCAGACTTTCTGTATAGTCATAAGTGTGGGAGGGGCTTTTTGTAGACCTGATTGAGGACTGTGGTGCAGGGTCATCTGGAATGGAACTATGATTGCAGCTTCCATCAGCCAAAGTACATCTCCTGGCTTGGTTTTGGGCCATCTGATGTTTCTGGGCTGACCATGAGGCACTTGGGGCAACTGCAGAGGAAAGAGTAAAAAATAATCCTTGGGGAGCATCAGACCTATCTTTCTATCATATATGAACCTGTTGGTGGGCGTTTGATACCTAACTGCTCTGAGTGGTGAATGTAGAAGTGCAGATGTCTCTTTGAGACCCTTCTTTCAGTTATTTTGGGTAAACCCAGTAGCAGACTAGCTGGGTCATGTGGTAACTCTGTGTTTTATCTTTGAGGAACTTCCATGTTTTTCAGAGTAAGTGTACCATTTTACATTCCTACCAACAGTGCACAAGCATGCTAATTTTTTCATTTCTTGCCTGTGCTTTGTTGTTCTTTGGCTTTGTTGTTCCTGCTTGGTTTCAGTAGTATCTCATTGTGATTTTGATTTGCATTTCCCTAGGAAGTAATGATCTTATGTGTGAACTTGTGATTTCACTTGCTTGTTGGCTGTTTGATTTTCTTACGTGGAGAAATACCTATTGATTAAATTTTTGGGGTTTTGTTGTTAAAGATTCCATTTTTTTTTTTAAGCCAGATTAGGTGATGTATATTTTGCTCATGAAACCAAAGGCCATAAAAAGAAGAAGCATTTACTATGAAAAGTAGATGATTAATAGTTTACATGCATGCAAAATGGAGACACTTATATAACAGAAAATATGGCTGTATTAGCATATGTGTTAAATGTTAATTTTGCAAGCATTCAATTTTCCTCCCAACTTGTTCGTTTTGTTTACTTGACTTTTTAAATTGTTTACTTGACTTTTTAAATAAAAATTTCCCTTCCTTTTAAAATACTTTATAAAAATAGCAACTAAGTTAATAGTTTCTCTAGGTGACCACTTTCCATGATTATCACCTGTGACACTCTCCCAGGACCTAATTCCAAATCCTTTTAGCCTTTTTGTGCCCATCAACTCAGGCAGTGTACAGCGGTACCAGGGAGATGGATACACTGATACCACTGATGTGGAAGTGGTAACTAGCAGGTCAGGGCCAGGTTCATAGAGGACATAGTTACAGCAGGCAGGCCTGCCTAGGGTCAGCCTGGAACAAGTCTGATTCCTCCCTGTGGGAGCATCTGAAAGTGGCCTCCCCCACACGGCAGGGTGAAAGAGGACATCCTCCTTGCTCGCCTTCTGCCTTTTGCTATGGCAAACCAGGGTATACAGGGGTCCCTCCCACTACAGGTAAGCCTGGCTAGCTGCCTCTGCTGCTTTCTGTGACACATTTTTTTTGGAAAACTATGTATTTCTGCTTTTATTTTAATAATTTTTGTGATTTTAGCTATCAAGCTCTCAGATTTAAAGTCTTCATTCTGTATTCGAATCAGTGATAACAAGCTAGTGCAATAAAATGTAAGATTTGAGGATCAGTCACATTTCCTCAAGTTGATGTTATTTAGTACCTGCCACAGAGCATGGTTGTGTGTTCAAATGCACTTCTGCTTGTCTCAGTGATTTCTAGTCATTGCCCATGCTGTTTATGTCTGTTTTGACAGTGATACGTAGACGCATGGGGCAAATTCGACTGTTTTTATTAAACTGAATCCTGGTGAGTGAAAGGGGCTTGTACACAATTTCTTGTCAGAAAATGATGATGAGTAAATGAGCAGTTTTAATTCCTTGGTTCTGAGCATCATTCCCATGTGCCCCTAACAGGGTGCTTTTTCTATAGCACTTCCTTCCTCTCTTTCAGACTGAAAACAGACTCAATGCTCAATGTATCAAAGAATAAAGACTTTATTCATCTTTAGTTTTGAGGATATGGATCACTATTCATGATATTATTATTACAGGAAAGAAACTTTTAATGAAAATGTTCAAGTTGTTTAGTTATTGCTTTATGTTTCTGTTTTATATAAAAATATTAGAAAATCTTAAATGTCTTCAAGTAGTAACTTTATTTTATGTTTAGTGTTCCACTAAATGGCTTGACATCGGTTTAATTGATGCTTATTGAGAAAATCTTCAGTGGCCAGGGGTTTAGCTCAGCGGCACAGGTTGCCTGGCAAGCACGAGGTCATGAGTTTGATCCCCAGTACCAAAAAAAGAAAAAAGGAAAAGAAACTCTTTAGTGCAGCAATCACCTCAGTTAATTTTTTTTAAATAGAGGATAAACAGAAATCTCAAATGTTCACTTGACACTGAGGCCAAATCATTAGTCTTAGGTATTACATTTTTCACAAGCTTTCCAGAATGTTTATAGTTTTATTATGATCTTTGTGTTTTATGATCTTTGTGTTTTAGTCAAGCATTTTGATACCTGACGGTGCCTTGGCTGAGCATGTGAATTCTGTGGAAGATTTTGAAGCACACTTAGCACTTTCTGTTATCACATCCTCAAAAGAATCAAGATATAGTTCAGATTTATAAATAGGAAAGTATGTATTAGACATTGCCCTTGTAATTTCAAACTCATGATCTATCTCTGAAAAGTTAGCTAGTGCTTTCAGAATTAAAAATGAATTTTATTTTGGTCTTCTGAATTACAAGTGAAATATTTATTATATTCTCTACAAAAGATAAGACAAATGGAGATCTCCTTGAAAAAAAATTTTTTTAAGTACTGGGAATCGAACTAAGGACCAGGCAGGTGCTGTGCCTCTGAGCTATATCCTTGGCCGCCCAAAAATATTTTAATAAAACATTTTTATTTCAGTATCTTAAATAGTGAAGATGAAGAAATATTCAGTAATGAAGAGTGTGAATATGCATCTAAAAAAAGGAAAAAAGACCATTTCAGAAATGACACAAATGCCCAAAGTAAGATAATTTTTATTTATAATTTTTAAAATGTTGGAATGATGAATTGTTTTGGTAGTGCTATTTTATGAAATTAAAGGTAATGCAGGTATATAAACAAATACTGTGTCCATTGATATTACTAATTTAGGGATCATATTTTTGCATCTCTGCCATTTGAGTTGGTAAAATATGAACAAACAGAAGATGGCAAAACCCACAGCACAGCCTCTACCACTGAGTAAACAAAAGGCAGTTGTGAACTTGGTTCATTCTGGAACAGCAAGGCCACCTGAGGAGAGGTGAGCACCTAGGTGCAGTGTCACTGGGAATTCAGAGCAAGAACCAAGGATGGAGGGGCTGGGATTTGAGATATTTGATGCTAAGGTTATGGGGATGACAGGGTAGTAATTTTCCTGCAAGGCTGACATAGCAGATGTCACTAATACCTGTCGTGGTATAAAGAAGTCAAGATCAAGTGGAAAAGCTTTTGGATTAGAGTTAAGAGAAAGTGTGTATCTGTGGAGTGTTATAGAGGGCAAAAAATAGGACTATTATGGTATTAAAGGTTATATATAACAAATAATTTAATAATTTATATGATCACTTGTGTTTTGATATGACTACAGTCATTAATAACACTAATTTCTTCTGCATTGTAAGATGGGAACTATTTTAAATCATTTTCCATGTGAAGGAATCTCTGTAGATCCTATCTGATACTAGAAAATAAAGCATTTCTCATTACATTTACCCAAGTAAAGCATGTCTTACCGATCCAGTAAATTAGATAATTTTGTTAGTGTATCCAGTTATTGAAATTCCTTTAAAATCTTTATTTTCAAATGAGTTGTTAGATTTTGATTTTTATTCTAGGTTTTTATCGTGAAAAATGGATCTATGTCCATAAAGAAAGCACAAAAGAAGTAAGTGTTCTTTATAAATAAGAGCATATCCTGTATTGTTTCTGTTGAGAGTGAAATATCATGTTAAATAATCTATTGCTGTGTTAAATCTGTGATTTATATTTTTACCATGAGTTTACATGAGGATATTTTGAAGTGTAGTTCACACATGTGTATGTATGTGCACAGGTGTACCTATGTATGAATACATGGTATGTGTGTATGTGTGTGATATGTGCATATGTGTGACATGTGAAAGGATATATGTGTATATTGATGTTGCATGCAGTTTGCGTATATGTGCAATGTGATCTGTGTTGTATGTGTATGTGCTATATATATGTGGTATATGTGCATGTAGTATGGTGCACTTTCTATCTCAGTAAGTTGCTGTGGCTTGGGGAATGTGCCTAGCTCTCAATTTTATGAGGGTGAGTCCCTCACTCCATATGGAAAGTACCTTTGTAAAAACTGTTATGAAGGCTGGGCCTGCAAAACAGTGTGAACTCTTTTCTGCTTTGTATTGCCAAATTGGCTAAAGCTTTCTATGAACCTTTAAACCAGTGATGGTTAACCTTTTAGAGACCAAGTGCCCAAACTGCAACCCCAAACCCACCTATTTATCGCAGAGTGCCAACACTGCCCCTATGTACACCACTATCCAATGCTCAACTGCTGGGGTGACTTGGCTGGTGTGGCAACAGAGAGGGCTCTGCATGCCCACTGTGGCACTCATACCATGGGTTTGCCATCACTCCTGTAAACGAACTGGCTAGCTTTATTCTCTGTTTTTCTGTTTCCCTACTCAGTATCAAGGAAGGCTAGTTCTTTTTGTAGCCTTTGCAACTCTGTATTTGCTTCATTGACAGCACTTATGGGAAATAATTCAGACAGCAACTGTTTTTAGTATATTAAACTAGAATAAGTTAAATGTTCCAGATATTTTAATAATGGATGTCCTAAATTAACTTAAGTTGCTAGAAATATAAAGATTTGATTCTGAGACAGAAAAGTTACTCAACATATTTGATGATGGTGGTGTTAAATGGATACAACACAACCCCAATCCTTAGTGTATACTCTGAAATTCCATTAGAAGAGTGACAAATCTAGCCTGGTTTGTTATCAGATTATAGTTGGCACACCAACAAAATTTGCTGTGGGCTTCAGGGATGTCCTATGGATCCTTGGAACAGAGATTTGACAGACTCAGAAAGGACCCAGACTAGTGCTAGGAGCTGGCAGCTCTAAGTCTTGTTGCACAGCTCCTTCCTTGTACCTGATTCAGGGCCAAACAGCTGTGAAGGCAGGAATGCTCATGGTCTGCCCTGTGAACCAGGTTTGGTTCCTGTCATGAGATGGTAGCTACTTTAAAGAGGTTTCTGTACCATCATTTAGAAGTCTGTCCCTTCAGAAAAGAAGAATTAAGGCTGTCATTTGGAATGGATTTTAGATTACACCCTGGACTGAAAGAAAATATTTTCATTTCCTGTTTGATTCTTGGACCTGGGGTCTCATGACCAGCTTTTAGCTTTTGAGCATTCAGCGTTTAAACTCCCAGCCTAGGAACAACGCATTGTCAGTTCTAGCCACCTACCCTCGCCCTTTCGACCTACTTGCTAGAGGTACCCACCTAGGACAGCTCACATCCTGATCAGTACAGGCCTCTTTACTCTAGTGCTATAGACAGCATCCTTAGCCTAGTGGTGTGCAACTTACCTTGTCCTCAGAAAAGTAAAACAGCAAGGTATATTACAAATGCTTCTCTTTGTCATTATATAAGCAGTGCTGCAAAGAATGCCAATTAATGTACGGTGTCTGAATTGTTCATAAATGGCTTAAATTTAGCATTACTGTGATTTTACTCTATTCTCATCTAAATCTTAAAATGAAAACAAATGTCCTTTGCCAAAGCTTTAAAAACTGTTCACACAGTCTGTGTAACATTAGCTGCCATCTTGTTTTGGCTGGTTGCCTAAATTTAACTTCTCTTTGCTACTTTCCAGAGGCATGGTTATTGTACCTTGGGAGAAGCCTTTAACCGGCTAGACTTTTCAAGTGCGATTCAGGATATCCGAAGATTCACTTACGTGGTCAAAGTAAGTGTTTTGTTTCAAAAGCAGTTTTGATGACTCTTTGAATAATTGTTCTAAAGATTAC
Source organism: Dolichotis patagonum (assembly GCA_004027295.1). Classification (NCBI taxonomy): domain Eukaryota; kingdom Metazoa; phylum Chordata; class Mammalia; order Rodentia; family Caviidae; genus Dolichotis; species Dolichotis patagonum. The sequence goes on from PVJX010004599.1 coordinate 40,067, forward strand.
AGATGTGAAATGTTCAATATGCTTTGGGAAGCTTCAGAAAGGTCTGCCTGTTTGTTGTGTAGGAAGAGAAAGGAAAAAGCTCAGTATATAATAAGGATTTGGGTTACCTAACATCAGTGCCACAGGTTGGGGGCCCCTGGCAGGGCAGCCCTCCCTATGCTCCCAAGCCTGCCTAGGCTTTGAGGGAGTTGACAGTGCTGTAATACCTCTCCTTGGGCCTACCTTTGACCCATCTGGCCTCAAGAAGATCCCAGAGTTATCTGTGACTTCATATGCATTTTTCTACTTCATGATTTCCACAAAGAATGAGCTTCATTTCACAGAAGAAGGCTAATAGGAAAAAAAAATTTTATACACAACACATATACACAAAACCTTTGTACTAATGATGTATCTTTAAATAAAAGTTTTATTTTGGGCTATATCAGAAAAAAAGGATCTGAGCCATATAGTCCATTGACAGTTTGCCTTGTTTAAAGATTAACTATGTGGTTTGTTCATCTTCACTCTGTTGTAAGTAAAGCACAAGTCATAGTTTACCAACCTGTTAATTTTGTATTTTTAACGGTGCTGTGGGACACTGGAAAGATTTTTTTCTTAATGGCTTTTTGGGCTTTGAAAATTTACTGAAAGGATGGAACCTTGGTACTTGATTAGTTGTGGCCTCTGCTGGCTTTGCCATTTGTTGTGGCTCATTCTGCCCAGGGAAGCCAAGGACACGTTATCTGCAACTCTGCGTGCAGCTACGTTGGGCAGATTCCCATTCTCCTCTGAGTTCTCGTAGATCTAGTTAGAATGACTCCTCAGGTATCTCTGTTTGGATGGTGGAACTGAGATTCAACTGTTCCTAGTTGAAATGTTCAGAATCAAGTGGCAAGAAGAGGGAGAGCCAGCAGAAAAGTCTGTTTCTCCAGTGGCTCACAGTTCTTCTTGAGTGGCATTTCTTGACCATTTGTCTACAGGAATGAGATTCTGTTAAGCCCAGGGCAGAGGCCTAGGGAGGAAGAAGCCACTGTTAGCAGGTGCCATGCTGGAGACTGGGCTGTATCTTTTTTACTCTCTGACCCTGGAGGAAATCTGAATATATGGTGCGTAGTGTAGGGTACTCTGTTGACCAGGGCCAGGCTTTATGAACTGCAGCCACTAAGTCATGTCAGGGCTTTTGTTTTGTCTGCATACTACATGTTGCCATTTACTGAGTTACTTTTCTTTAAGTCAACTTTGAAAACAGAAATACCCATATTAGCTTCACACTAAACTGTAATACCTCTAATTTAAATATGCTGTTTCCTAAAGTAGGCACATCTTAGGAACACAAGATTTCAGAATCACAAAGTTTATGTATCTTAATTTTAGTTGTTTGGAAAATTAGCTTAAAGACATCCTCTTAGCGGGATGGGGTGGCACATGCCTGTAATCCCAGCACTTATCCCAAGTCAAGGCAAGAGGATCATTGTGAGTTCAAGACCAGCCTGAGCTATGAAGTGAACTCAAAGCCAGCCTGAACTACAAAGTGAGACCCTGTCTTAAAAAGGCTAAGTAAATAAATAAGTAAATTTATTTATTTATAATAAATATAATATAATATAATATAATAATATAAAAAAATAAACACATCCTCTCTGTCTTTCAGGTGGATCAGTGAGGTGGCATGTCCAGGGTCAGGTATTCCAGATTTGTGGTTTTGGCTCAGCATCTAATCCTTTTTCACCACACTTCTTTTTTTTTTTTTTGCCTTAGGTGTCACTGTAGATAAAGTTGGTCATTCTTATCCTTATTTAGACTTTCATGTTCCTGGGAATCACCCTAGTCCTGGTCCCTTTAGCCACAAGTGCTCTTTCCTATCTCCTAAGTGTCTCAAAGATGTATTCGTTAGTGAATATCCATTACTGAGACTATTAAAGAGCTTAGAATAATATCGTAGGTGAGAACATGTGGTCACGTACAAGTTTTTAAAGACATTTCAGGTCTCTCCTGAGGACTGTCTGGTAGCCACAGGCACCCGCTCCCCATTGAGGACAATGGAGTTGGATGTGTGTAGAGAGCCATGCAGGGTGGTTCTTCCATAGACACACTGGGGTCTGAATTCCTCTCCTTTTCTTATTCACCCACCAGAGACCTTGGGCAAATGACTGTACCTCTTCACCATGGTACGTGGGGTTTCAGGTACCCTCAAGGGCTATGGGGGAGATTTAATTAGTAGAGTCTGGGGACAGACTGCACTCTTAGGGTATAGGCAGACCTTTGCCCACAACTTGGGGAGAAGAGGCAGACAGACCAAAATGGGCTGTTCTGACACCAGATGAGGCTTTTGCTCAGACTTCATTTTTTTGTAATTTCATAAACTTATCTGATAGAAAGAAAGGGACTGTCTCAGTGCATCATAAGACATGCTCAGATAATGACTCTTCAAGCTAAAGGAAACCATCTGATGATATTGGTAAATAAGCCTTTGCTTTGTTGGCTTTATTGAATCTGTCTTAAGGGACACAGTTGAACCTAATGTATTACCTTTTTATATGAACTGGCTAGCAGGATACTAAACAAAATTTTTTCAGGAACTGGTACCTTGTCTTTTCAAGAAAACTTATTACTTAGAATAGAGATAATTATTTCTACTGTTTTATAAGAATATTATTCACATAAGGATGTCCTCTGGTTTCCAGTTAGTCTGGTTTCTCTTATACAGAAAAAAATACAAACGCATTTTTACAAAGTCATTTTCATAAGTGTTGATTTAAGAATTGGCTGTAGGCTATTTAACTCCAGGCATTTCCCATAGTTTTTCTTCTGAAGAAAATACTGGATGAACTCACATTAGCAAAACATGTTATGGCTCCTAAGAACAAGATTTATTAAAGAGGAAAGACTGAGAAAGCAGCCTTGGCACCTCTCAGAGATGACGCCTTCATTGGAAGTGCTTATCACCTGGCTTGAGAGTTTGACTTCAGCTGAATTGAATCTGACCTTGGAGGTCTGGGGCATTTAAGAAAAACTCAACCTAATTTATGAGTATGGTGAATAGATTGTACCTTAAAAGTGAATATCCAAATCATATTTGAGATTTGGGATTAGTACATTCTACAAGTGGAAAGTATCATGTGTATTTTTCTGTAACTCAGCATTTTTATCCTATCAAAAAGATAATTTGTAGAGTATAGCTAAATGCCTCAACTAAGAATCCTTTTATTAAAGTTAGAGGTTATTTGACAGTTCAACTTTAGATTAAATAGCATTCTTTTTGCCTGTACTAGAAGTTTGCAGGCAAGAGGTGAGTCAGAAGGGGTATTAATTGCCAAGAAAGGTTCCTCAAAAACCTTCTGCTTGAGCAGCATATGGGTGGTTTCCTGCCCACTGAATTTCTTGGGAGAGATGAAGGATGCTGAAAAGAAGCCCCAGGCCTTGGGGAACTGAGGGAGGCTACTGAAACATTGCCAGGAAATTTAGAGACCATACAAGGATATGGAGGACCACCACAGTTCTGCTCCAGCCTGCTTTCACACAGCATGGGTTACATACTTTCATGTGAAAGACAGTAAAACTGAGAGACTTTAGAATCAGATGATCACACCTAAAACATGGAAGTCTGTTCAGAGCTATTCATTTTGTTCCACACACAGGGAACAGAGGCAACCATGAGGGCCCAGTGCAGATTCTGAAGCCACACCTGCTGTGGGCTGCCCCTCTCCCCTTTGGCTCTTGGGCTTACACTTATGTCCTCCTTGTCTGTGCCTCCGCTTTCTGAGCCACATTGGAACTTTGCCATTGGAATTGAAGGACATCAGGAAGTCCTTCAGATAGTGCCTTTGTAATCAGGGATCAGTGGAGGTCTAAACAAGCATATCTAACCAGATCCCGAGTAAAGATGGAAGGTACTTCTCTGTACCAGTGAACAGCATTGCATGCTCTAGTGAGACTGCCTGCCTTCATGCACCTCTCCTATTAATGACACCAGATGCTCACAGTTTAGTTTTGTTCTCTGGCCAGCACCCTGGACTATGAGTTTCCTTGGTTACTTAGTAAGGATGCTTTCTATGTAGATGGAAGTTGCAAAAAAATTTTTTTTAGATTATCATGGAATTGTGGTGCTGATAATGTTATTTGTGGCTGAATATGTGATTATTACTATTTTCTTTTCTCCCTCTGGAAATCAGTAGAGGCTGGAAGAAGATTTGGAAGAAAGGGGTAAAAACCTATTCTTAAAGAAATACGCAGGTGCAATTTATAGACTCTGTGAGATATGTAAGACCTCCACCAGCAGCTAGAACTGGCATAGATAGACAGAAAGAAACAAGAGTACTTGGTGACAGTCTCAGCCTTTAACTATCTGGTGTATAGGTGCTGGACTTTGGCTTCTATTAAGAGCATAAAGTCCAGCCTAATGGCTGGTAGCAAAGAGCTTCTTGGACTCAGTTATGCTCAGTGAGGTTAGGAATCACATGTGAAATTGTTTATGTGACGTGAAACAGTGCAGAAGAAAGCTAGGGTCAGGAAGGCCTGGACCTCTTTTACATCCTTCCTGCAAAAGCAGAGGCCTAGGGAATTCCACCTCACCCAAAAGTAAGTATAAAGAAGGAAGCAACTTCAAAAGCATGAATAAAGCCAGAGATTTAGCTCAGTGGCATAAGCGCCTGCCTTGCAAGCACTCAGTCGTGAGTTTGATTTCTGGTACCAAAAAGAAAAAAAAAGCATGCATATTCTCTAAAGAAAATATGGAAAGGACAGTGAAACCAATCAGTTAGTGCAGAACACCAGGAAAATGTGTCCATGAAGCAGGATGGAAATTAGGACCCCATTTCATTATGAAGGAAAAGCAACAGGACCCCAGTATAGCAGTAAGTAAAGGTGGGCTCCAGGACAGATACTAGGAGATGTGAGTAAACCAGCAGATGATGGGACTAGGCTCCCACAGACACAGGACAGGTAGCTGAGGGACTTCTAGAGGGGCAGGCAGGATTAGAGAAAGACAGAGAGGTGAAGGTTAGGGTGACAAGGGACGGAACACACATGGAACCAGTTGGAAGCTGGACATCAGGATGAGAGGACCTGAATTTAGATGAGTCTTCAGCATGGTACCAGAACTGGCCAGGCTACCTTCTGGTTTGAAAGGCTATGCTGTGTGACCCAGAATAGTCTTGAGCAGGACCTGTTTCCAGAGTTACTAGGTGTAGAAGGAAAGGTGAGGACCTGCTTAACAGGAAAACAAACCTAGACGTCTCCATGAGAGGAGGAATCAGGCATTAGGTTTCTCCACATCCTTAGAGTCCTCCCTGGATCCTCGAGGAAGAAATGGCAAACCTGAATTTTCTGTCCAAACAGTTTTGTTTTGAGATTGTATCAGACAGTATTGACCACATAAAAATTCAGGGAATATTAGTCTTGTGAACATTTTTTAAAAATTAGCACATAATTTATGGAGTAAAATGTGATGTTTTGAAACATGGATATAATGTATAATGATCAGATCAAGGTAATTAGCTGTCTATCTCCTCAAACATTCATTTATTTTTGGTTAGTACATTCAAACTCCAGTCTTGTAGCTATTTTGAAGCATATAATACTTTAACTATATACACCCTACCGTGCAATGGAAAACTAGAATTTATTACTATTATAACTTGGTACCTGTTGATGAAACTACCTTCCCCAGCCTCATTAGAGGCTAAACCACTATGCTTTAGTTTAGCTTTCCTTTTTATTAGTACATGCTTATAATACATAATGATTATATTACTTATGGGAAGTTAATGCATGTACGTAGCACATCTTAATTCTTTTTTTCATCTCCTTCTTCCATTCTATCCCCCTCCCTTACCTTTTTTGATCACTTTCCCTTTTGCAAAAGATCTGTCTCACTGCTTGGTATTATCTGTATTTTATTTTGCTATTTAATTATTTATATTTTGGGTTTCTCATAGAAGAGAAACCATGAAATAGTTAAGCATGTGTGTCTGATTTATTTCATTTAACATTATGGTCTTAAGGTGAGAACAACTTTTTAAGGTTTCACATGCAAATGAGATCATGTAGAACTTGTCTTTCTGTGTCTAGCTTTCTTCACTTAATATAATGATCTTCAGTTCCATCCATGTTGTCACAAATGATTGGTTTTGTGTATTAGTTTTAATAGTTTTGGGCATAGTTTTTGGAAATTTCTACATATGAGATCATGTCATCTGTAAACAATGACAGTTTGACTTCTTTCAGTCTGATTTGGATGCGTTTTATGTATTTATTTTCCTTGTCTGATTGCTCAGGCTAGGACTTCCAGCATAACGTTGAATAAAAGTGAAAGTAGACATCTGTGTCTTGTTCCATATCTGAGAAAGCAGTCAGTTTTTCCCAGTTCAGTGTGATGGTAGCTGTGGGCTTATCCTGTGTGGCCCTGATTATGTTGTGTTATTTTCCTTCTGTGCCTCATTTGCTCTAAGTTTTATCACAAAGTGATGTTGAATTTCATCAAATGCTTTCTGTGTATGTTGAAATGATCATGTGATTTTTGTCCTTTATTCTGTTCATGGAATGTATGTTGTTTATGATTGTATTTTTTGAACCATCTTTTGCATTTCCTGGTCCTGATCAGAGTGAGTTGTATCTTAATGTGCTGTTGGTGTCTGTTTGCTGGTATTTTATGAGATGGTTTACATCGATGTTCATTAGCTAGTGTTTTGTTGTTGTATCCTAGTCTGGTTTTGTTATAAAGAGAATGCAGCCCTCATAGAATGTATTTGGGAGATTCTTCCCCTTCTTAGAAGAATATGAAGAGCAGTGATGTCACTTCTTAAAATGTTAGGTTGAATTCAGCAATGAAGCCATTTAGTTCTGGCTTGTCTTTGGTAGAAGACTTTATTTCTGATTGAGTTTTGTCTCTGGGTTTTCTGTTTGCTTAGTTTCAGTCTTGGTAGTTGTATGGATCCAGGGATTTTTCTCTCGGTGGTCCGGTTGTTGGAAGACAGTTGTTCATCTCTAACGATTCTATCTATGCGATCAAGTTATTATCTCCCTTTTCAGCCCATTCCTTGGTAGTCTTGAGCATTTTTGAAGAATTAACTTAAGCCAATCAAGAGATGGCTGGAGAAGCAATGGAAGTGGACACCAGTGCTAGCTACTTCAGCAGTGCATCAAGATGAGGGCACATACTGCAATGAGGGCACCAGGGCAAGATGAGTCCTAGACCATAAGGAAGGGTATGGTAGTACCACTGGGGAGGGAAACAAAAGAGGTGGCTAGAAGGTTCTCAATGTAACCTGTGATTGCCAAGAGAGTGCCATTCACAAAATTCAAGCTGTACAGTGGAGGAGAGAAGGAAGGGGAATGAGAGGATGGCAGTTTACCATGAGGAGAGTACTAAACTGATCTGACTCTGAGATGCACTGTCTGAGGCTCAGGATGGTGAGAGAGTCACACAGAGTTGTTATAACAGTACCTCCAGGACAAAACAATACCAACTGTCCTAGGTTTTAAAAGAAATGCAGAGCGAGAATGAGGATTTCTTTTTAAGTTACAAAATCAAGTAATATAATTAATATCAGTCCTGTGTTGTGGAAATAAATGTGAACGATTTCCAGACAAGAGCAGCAGAAAGCCCAACTCCAGGTTGTGTGTGAGGACTACCCAGAGTACAGAAATTTGCAGAGATAGAGGAAAAGAATAGGGGAGGAGGCTGGGGATTTAGCTCAGTGGCATAAGCGCCTGCCTTGCAAGTGCACAGTCGTGAGTTCAATCCCCGGTACCGATTAAAAAAAAAAAAAGAATAGGGGAGAACTGCTGGTCAGATATAAGTAAAAATGCCACGAGATGGAAGGAAAAACACAACTCATTTTCAGTGTCAAGAGACAGTCATCAAGCAGTGTGCGGCATAGCAGAGACCCAGGGCTTTAAGAAGCAGGGCAGAGCTCAATTTGGGTACCCTCATTCCCCTCACAAGAAGATGTATCATGTGTAGATTCTGTCATTACGTTCTGTTGCTGGTCCTGAGGATCCGTCCTGTTAGGCATTTGCAAACCCTGGCCACAGGGCAGTTGAAATGGTTGAGTTGGGATTTGCTTTGGCTTTTTCTTTTTTGGTCTCTGGGTGAAGGCCCTCATAACCTTAACAAATAATGGTGCTGGAATATATAAATTATTCATAATTAATAACTTAGCTACCTGGTTCCAGAATTGACAGCTGTAGCTCTTGCACTAACTGCTGCTGTGCACAGAGGCTGCGGACCACCTCTCAGGCTTTTAGTAGGGACTTTGCGCAGGGCTGGAAAGCTGGAGGTAAAGCTCCCCACAACCTCAGCTACCATGCCCATAGCTGGGTACAGGCAGATGCATGTGTATACTTGTGCCATGTCACGATAGTATATGTTTTATGTTAAATGAGTTTCTACAGTGCTTAATTTTCTCTCTTTTAAGCTATTGCAGCTAATTGCAAAATCCCAGTTAACTTCATTGAGTGGTGTGGCACAGAAGAATTACTTCAACATTTTGGATAAAATCGTTCAAAAGGGTAAGGTATCTCTGGAAGTTTTACTAATCCAAATCTTAATTAGAAATTTGGTACAAAGAAAAGGAATTTTTCTTTCAATTTTCCCTGGTATCTAATTGAGCCAAAAATAATGCAAATGCTGTGGCCGCATCAGACAGGATGACAGCTCATTCCTTTAGCTCCTAAAGCTCAGTGTGACTTCTGTTTCCTTTTTTAAAAGCTGCTTTTGCATACACATGGATATATTATGACAGGAAAGATTCTGAATTACAGATCTCTAAAAAAACATTTTGCCTTTTTCATAATTAATTAATCATTGTTCATTTAGCTGCCTGGTTCCATAATTGGCAGGACTGTGGCTCACTGATTTAGAAATCAAGTAAACCAGTATTTTATGAAAATGTAATGACATTTTCTTGGTTAGTTAGTAGCTGTAAGTAAGGAAACTTTAAATTTTCCACCATTAGCTTATATTGCATATACAGGAATTTGTAACTATATGTGTAAGCCACTTTAAAATGTTGTCTGTGATAAATGCATAAGAAACTAGATGCTGAATTGTAAAGCTGATTGAAAATTTACTATTAGATGAAATGTTAAGGTTTTTAAAAAAATGTTACTATAACTGTAATACCTCAAAAATGATGCCGCTTTGGGTTGTAATGCTATTAAATCCTTTTGTTTTTTGGTAGTAAAATATATGTAGTTTGTAATTTTGGTAGTAAAACATATGTAACATAACATTTACCATTTTAACCATTTTAATTGTACAGTTCAGCAGCATCTCATGCACTGCATTTGAGCAGCCATCACCACCTGCCACCTCCTGCCTACAACTGGAACTGCACTGTGGAGCAGTAATTCACAATTACTCCTTTCCTCGTGCCTGGCACCCCGACTTTATTTTCTGTCTATGATTTTGACTAGTGTAGATATTTCTACACTAGTGGAATTCTACCATGTTCGTCTTTAGCGACTGACTTATTTCTGGCATAGGATGCCTTCAGTGTTCATCCAAATGCAGTATGTGTCAGAATTTCCTTCCTATTTCTTAATTTTTATTCCTATTATTCCTTCCTATTTCTTAATTCATGTTTTTGTTTTTATTTTTTTGATACTGAGTCTTGCTGTGTAGTTCAGGCTGGCCTTGAACTCACTATATAGCCCAGGCAGGCCTTGAACTTATGGTCATCTTTCAGTGTCAGCCTCCCAAATGCTAGAACTGCAAGCATGCCACACCATACCTGACTTCCTTTGTAAAGCTGAGCATTATTCCATTTTATGGACCAACTACATATTGTTTATTAGTTTCTCTGTAGTGGACACTTCATTTGAGATGCTAAATCGTTTTCTAAGTGGTGCTTCACTGTGCCAACACACAGCTTTTTGTTCATTCTAGTTCTTGATGACCACCAGAATCCTCGCCTGATCAAAGATCTTCTGCAAGACCTGAGCTCTACCCTATGTATCCTTATCAGAGGGGTAGGGAAGTCAGTGCTAGTAGGGAACATCAATATCTGGATTTGCCGCTTAGAAACTGTTCTTGGCTGGCAACAACAACTACAGAATCTTCAAATGACTAAGGTAAAAAATTTCTCTTTATAAATGTATTATAAATTGACATAGAAGTTTTATATATTTATGGGAGACAATGTGACATTTTAGTACATATATGTAATATGTAATGATCACATCAGAGTAATCAGCATATCTGTCCCCTTAGACATATAATAATCATTTCTTTGCATTGGGAAAAATCAAATCCTCTTCACTATTTGTTTTGAAATATTCAATTAACTGTTGTCAACCATAGTTACCCTACTCTGCTGTAGACTACTAAAAATTGTTCTTCTTATCCAGAAGTGTTCCCAATCTATTATTAGATTGGGAAGTCCCTATCTTGTTAAACATCCTCTCTCCATCCTTCCTGTCCCTTCAACCTTTTTAGGCTCTGGGACCCATTATTCTATTCTGTACTTGTTTGAACCTTCTATTGTATTCTATACTTGTTTGAAGCGTTTTAGCTTCAATATATAAATGAAAACATAGACTGTCTTTCTCTGTGCAGTTTCATTTGCCATGTCCTTCCAGGCAGAATTGCTATTATTAAAAAGACAAAAAAATAACAAATGTCTTTTTAACAATAGCAATTCTATGTGGGTTGAGATCTGTCATTGCAGCTTTTTCCTCCCTGATAATAACTGAGGTTGAGGGGTTTTTTTGTGTGTATGTATGTGTGTTTGTTTGGATTTTATTTTTGTATACTTATTGATCATTTGTCTATTGTCTTGAGAAATATCTGTTCAGTTAATTTAGCTAATTTTTAAATTGGATTATTTTGTATTTCTTTGCTGTGAATTGCATTCTTTACATATTGAGGAAATTTCTTGTCAGATAAATAGTTTGAAAGTATTCTTCAGTCTGTAGCTGTTGACTTCAGAGGTGACTGTTTCCTTTGTTCTGTAGAAGGTTTGCAGATTCGTATAATCTGATCTATCAATTTTGGCTTTTGTGCTTGTGCTTTTGCAGTTATATATTTTAAAGAAAAACCCTCACCTTGTACCAGTATCTTGAAGTGTTTCCCCTGTTTTCTTATAGTAGTTTCATATTTCGGGTGTTATATTTAGGTCTGGTTCATTTTGGGTCAACTTTTGTATATGATAAGAGATAAGGTCTAATTTTAGTTTTATGCCTATGGATATCTAGTTTTCCTAGCCCCACTCTTGAAGAATTTTTTTCTTTATTTTATGTATGTTTTTTGCTGCATTTATTGAGAATAGATTGGTTGGAAATAGGCATATTTATTTCTGGGTTCTGTATTCTCTTCCATTAATCCATGTGCCTGTTTTTATGCCATTAGTATCCTGTTTGGTTACTGTCGCTCTCCATTATCTGTAAGATATGGTGACACCTCCAGCTTTGTCCTCTTGTTCAGGATCACTCTAGCTATCCAGGAACTTTGTGATTCCATCTACATTTCAAGAGTGGTTTTTTTTTTCTATTTTTGCAAAGAATGTCATTGGTATTTTGAGAGGAATTGCATTGTCTGTAAATCATTCTGGATAGTATGGGCATTTTAATAATAATGACTCTTTCAATCCAAGAACATGAGAATTCATTCCTTTTTTTTTCTTTTTTTGGTACCTTCTTCAGTTTCTTTCACCAGTATTCTATACTTTTCATTATATAGACATTTAGTTCCTTGGTTAACTTGTTTCTATATATTTTATAAATTATTTAAGCTATCATGAATAGCAATGCTTTCTTGATTTGGCATAAAATTATTATGCCCTAAATTTGGCATAAAAAGGGCATAAAATTATTATGCCCTTTTTATATTACAAAACATATCTGACAAAGAAATGTGAAGCTTTTGAAAACTTTTTTTTACCTTTTCAGAAGTATTAATTAAATTGTTTTAAAATAAAAAAAGAGCAAAATAACCTTTAATAGCTATAGTTGTTACTGGAAAGAATAAGGATGGTGATCATTCACCCCATTGGCAATTACATGGTAAATTAATTTACCTTTAAAAAAATTAATTGTGTGAGGCTAAAATAACTTATAGTAAATTAAAGCTAAATTATATTGCCAGTAACTTTCCCTTTTCATATTTGCTTCTCCAGAATTTCTTTTGCTCTCTAGCTTCTTGCTTGCCAGGGGTTTGTTCTGTGTATGTGCATATGTTTGTGTGTTTCTTTAGAAACAGTGAACAAGGTAAAAAGTAGGTACATATTATATCACTGGCTGCAGTCTTTGTCTTACTTCCTCTTGTAATTATAGGAAAAGGAACAAGCTGTAGGTACATCCTCTAAGTATAAGTTACAGCATGGCTAGTGTACATCTGATTCTCCAAACTGTCATTCTTCTCATGGGGTCATGATTTCCTTTCTCTCTGCCCCTAACAAACTACATGAAAGGAGTCCATTGCAGGGGCCCTGAAATACCTAAATTTTGGTAATTTATTTGGCATCTAAATATAGGACTTACAAAGAGTAATAATTCCCTAATTCAGTGACATGGGAAATGACCAGTATTCAGGGTCCACCTTCCCCATGGACACAGAGAAAACCAGTGTTTAGGTCCCTCCTTCCCCACGAATATGGGAGATGACCAGTGTGCTGGGTAGGCTCTTGCCATACCACAGGGAGTGGGCAAAGCCATCCTAGGGGCAGAGACTCTATATCTCCATGTTGCAAAGCATGTATTTCAGTTTAGCTGTTCCATTTCTGTGTAAACAAATCTACCATCTTTTCTTCAGCACGTGAACAATGGCCTCACCCTCAGTGACCTGCCCTTGCACATGCTGAACAACATCCTGTACCGCTTCTCGGATGGGTGGGATATCGTCACTCTGGGCCAGGTGACACCCACCCTGTACGTGCTCAGTGAGGACAGGCAGCTGTGGAAGAAGCTGTGTCAATACCACTTTGCTGAACAGCAGGTAAATGTGAGGCTATCTGGGTCTATGGTCTCTTTGACAAATATAAGGTTTATTTTCCATATTCAGAGAGAGCATGATTCTGAAAATAGCCCAGAGCAAAACAGCACAGCCTGAATCATGTCCTGCTTGTTGGTAACAAGGTCCCCAGATTTCCCTGCATCTACCTGTCACCAAGCTGTATGTCGTGGCATACAGCTAGGAGCCTTGGTTCCCTATCCTCCCTCTTGAGTGTCCTCAGGAGCTCATGGACATGATAGGTGCAGTCAGTAGACTGCACTGTTCTTTGACTCTAGTGAATCTCTGCTCTGGCTGTGCTGACCCTTGCCCAGCGCACATTCAGGGTGCCAGATGTGGATCTGTGTAAGATGTGGCAAGTGCCATGGGGACATAGGATGGAACTATGTGCTCTGACGACACAGTAGCTCTCAACAGAGAAGGCCTGGTGAGGAAGGTTATCCTCAGCTAGAGAGACACTAAGCAGCCACCGAGCCAGGGATCCTTGTCTAGTGCTGTCAGTGAAGCCAGTGCAGCATGTGGAACATACTGCAGCTGTCAGAGACACTGTTCTTGCTTAAACAGACTGGCATGGTAAAGGGGGCCCTTCACAGGATATCTTGGGAAGAGAAGGTGGTGAATAGGAAAAATCTCAATGGACTAGGGCAGGAGGATGCAGAGGAGACCTGGCAGAATTCCAAGAAGACATTTGGCAGGACCCAGGTGCAGAAGCGACCCCAAGAGGACAGGGCTTGGGAACCGCTGGGGCGAAGAAAGAATGTTTCCCTATCTGAATAGGAAGGTTGAATTCTACGTCAGCATTGGAAAAAAGGGAGCGGATTAAAGGGAGTTATACTTGGGGTTGGGCCTGTGTCACACAGTCACCCTGAGACCTCCTGCCCTTGGACACAGATGCTTGCAGGGAGAGGAATGAGGGTTTCAGCTGTGCCTCCATTTAGTCTGGCCATAAACAGAGGTGCTAGCCACAGCAGTAGAAAAGTATTTAGACCTTTAGACCTCAAGCCATGGTGAAGTCCTTGTAACTCCCTGAAGATACTTTTAATAAGGCTCATGTCCCGTAAGAAATTAGGTTATTTTGCAGTTTGCACCTAAGGTTCATCTTGTTGATAGTATACCTTTTCTTGACTGAGTATTGAAAATACAGCATCCAAAAGATATGTATCTATTCATCAGAGCCTGGTAACTAACAGTAGGACTCTGAGAAAAGACAAGCATATTAGAAGCTCACTCCATGAAAACAGCAAAGTTGCCAAGCATCCTTGTGAAAATCAAATGGTAGAAGGAAGGGGCACAGGACCATGGTATAAAGTGGTGCTAGAAGGGCCTGCTAACCATGCAGACTCAATTCAAGCATCTGATGGGTGTGGCACTCAAGAGCAGAAAGATCACAGGTGGCTTTCTAGGAGAAGGGCAGTGGAAGATGGGCAAAAAATCAGTGGGAAGGAGCTAAGAATGCAGAGCTGCTTTCGTTCCTCAAAGCAGATGTCTCAGCAACACCTGGGAGACAGATTAATAGAGTCAGGTGTGTGATTTCTTCCCTTCACCTTTCAGGCTGTCTTCTTCAGATTTTATTAGGAACAAGATTTCCTCATCAACTCTATCCTAATTTCCAACTCTTCAAAATCCATGACTCCCCAGTATGAGGGTGTTCTACAAGTGATGGTTCTTGGGTGTGAAAAGCAAAGCATGCTCACTGCAACAGTAAATGAGGTACAAACAACAGTGAGAGACAGCCTGTCAAAACCCACCCACCCACCTACTGCAGACTTTTATGGGACTCAGCAGCCAGGTGGCCAGAAACTGTTCAGTAATGCTGTTAGGGCACCATCCTCTGACAGCTGTCACTGTAGCTGATTTCAGGATGTGTCCATCACTTGAGAAAGAACGTCATTCTGTGGCTGTCACCCCACCCTCCCCAGCCTAGAGCAGCCCACATCAATCTGCTTTCTCTCTGGAGACATCCCTGTTTAGTTATTGGCTTGAGTGGAATATATATTGTTTGTCCTCTTGGGCCTGGGTCCTTTCGCTTATCGCTGTGTCCTCTAGATGTTATGAATCAGAGCTTCATTCTGTTCAAGCTCTGAATGGAATAATTCTACTCTGAATAAGTCACATCTTTTGTACCCTTTCTGCAGCTGGTGAACATCTGTTTTGCTTCCACCTTGTGGCTATCAGGAGCACTTACCACTATGTGTGCATTTCTCAGTGAGCCCGTGTGAGACGAGTTCCTGGGAGTGGAGTTGCCAGTCAGACTGTGGCCCATTTGCACTGCTCAGGGTGCCCAGCCATCAAAACCCCAGCACTGACTGTGACTTTCTTTAACAGCTGTCCTTGTGTTTGAAGTGGTGTTGTGTTCCTCTGTCTTTATGGCAGATGGTGGGCACCTCTTCCTGGGATGACTGGACACCTCTGTGTCTTCTTGGAGACATCTTTTCAGTTCTGTTGCCCATTTTCAGAGTGGGTTGTGTTATTTATTTATTCTGCATATAAGTTTCTTACCATAAAAATGACATGAGTTACTTACTTTAACTTTATATGTGTGCATCTTTCCAGAGCCAAATCTTGAGAGCTGTCTCATAGCTGTTTAGTATCATATAGGTATATTGTGATTCATTTGACTTGTCCTTTATGACTTAATCCAAGTAAGCTTGATTTCAAATAATTAAATGTTTTATGCACTATACTGCCTTTTAAAAATAGTTTTGCACCTAATGTTTTTTAATGGAAAAAATGAAACAATTTCAAAATGAAGAAAGGGAAAAGGAAAAAAAATGCATCTAATGTTGTTTTGAAAATCACGGAGTTCTGAATAGAACTTTGTTTCTCTAGTTCTGTAGACATTTGATCCTTTCAGAAAAAGGTCATATCGAATGGAAGTTGATGTATTTTACACTTCAGAAATATTATCCAACTAAAGAACAATATGGAGACACCTTACAGTTTTGTCGGCACTGCAGTATTCTTTTTTGGAAGGTAATAATTTAAAATATATTTTTTTAACTATGATGATTGGAGTTGGGTGAAAAAATGCTCACATGTACTTAAAGTGGAAAGGTAAGAAAAAAATAGAAATATTGTTTGTGATG
Source organism: Dolichotis patagonum (assembly GCA_004027295.1). Classification (NCBI taxonomy): domain Eukaryota; kingdom Metazoa; phylum Chordata; class Mammalia; order Rodentia; family Caviidae; genus Dolichotis; species Dolichotis patagonum. Next base: position 56,084 of record PVJX010004599.1, read on the forward strand.
AAAAAGCTATTTCACCATATATTAGGGGTGGGAACAGTTGTCTGTAAAATGTGTACCTTGAGTCTTGAGCAGTGTCAAAAGCTGAAATGCAGGGCATTTCTCCCCATGGACACACCATGTTCCTTTTATGGACATTAGCATGTAGCAGGCAGTAAGGGAGCAGGAAGGCCTGACAGACCCTCTACATCTGCCATCGCTTGGCCTCTTACATCTTGTCTTGACAGGCCCACTGTCTGCAGTGAGCAGGATACATCTTAGTTCCAAAATCAAGTGCTTAGAGCAAAGGGGCTGTAAAAACATACAGGCTTCAAAATATACCTGTACTCTTCATATTTAGTTGATCAAAACAGAAGGTACTTATCTGCAGGTTAATAATTTAGAAACATCATCTTCAGCAATTTCCATATCCAGAGTAAACAGGCAATCCTTCACCCCCTGGCTTCCTACTAGTTGTTTTAAATCCTGCTACCCACACTTTGTCTCTGATGACAACATGCTTTCAGTGATCAGAAGTGGGCCTTGTGGACCACTGCTTAAATGCAATGTTCCCTTAGTGTGTTGATGCTGTTCATCATTGGAATCCATTTACATGGTTTGCCTAGTGCTTGAATATGTTTAATAGGAGATTTTACTGGGAAAAGATTTGAAATGATGGAAGCTAGTACCTAGTGCCAGCAGGCAGCCTTGACCCTGCTGACCCAGACTGTCCTGAGAAGAGGCCTCTCTTTGATTATCCTCAGGTAGACAAGGAATGGAGCTTATTAGTTGAGGGAGGTGAGGCTTTTTCTGGGAGACACTATCACCTGCTTTGATTGTTTCTTTTGCTTTACATTTTTCTAAATCCATTGGTAGGTTACAGAGTAAGTGCGAGATGTTGGGAAAGAGGGAACTGCTTTTAATATTTTTCATTTCAAACTCTACTTATGATACAGTAGGTGTATTTATGATCCATGGCCGACCCAAGAACCTAAAGATAATTGACTTCTCTTGTATTTTAATAATGGTTGGTTCTCTTTACTCTATCAGGGATAAGCAGCATTATGAACAATTGCTGATGTCTCCAACAAAAATAACCCTTGAGGTTTACTATTTCTGAGTTTCTGTTTCCTATCTTGGTGTGACTCCTGTCACACTGTCGTTCAGCAGGATACTGTCCCACAAGCAGAGACCACCCTGGGCCCAGATTCATCCTCAGCCTTGGGTGACAGCAGGTACAAGAAGCATCTTCCTCTGCACCCTCACCTGGTATTGACATCTGCCCTGCCCTGGTCCTTCCAGGACCAGTGCACTGGCTTCTCTTCTGTTGTGTCACCAAGGTGGATGATATATTTACTTCGAATTTATTGTTTATTGTCTTTCTCCTGAATGGACTCTTTTATACCATAGAAGTTAATTAAAGTCATAATGCTTCTGTGGGGGGAGATACAGCCATTGGACAGAAGGCTCTCATTTTTATGTGACTGTACTTTTCCCAAATCAGGGCCACAGTGTATTGGAGCTCTTCTGTTGGCTAATTAATAGACACATATACTTTCTCTGTAGTGTCTGTGCTGTTAGGCAGTATAAGAATATGTTGAAATTTGTAAGTTTTTTTTTAAAATTAAACTGAAAGATGAGTTTTAGCTTTCCAATAGAATTAACCTGTAAATTCCAGTCTTGCTGCATATAATCATGCTATGGAAATTCAGAATGAGCCCTGATCTTCTGATCTGTGATGCACTTCTAGCCTTGAGTGTAGTGATACCACTCTCTGTTGTAGTGTGGTCCCAGGAACTCCTCAGCTCAGCTTCTCCCACTAGACATCCTTCCAGAGGATCAGTGATGGTTACGTTTCTGCCTCTGAACCATGAAGTGAAGTGTAAATAAGGAAGACCCTCTCTTGGTTTAGCTGCCAAAGCCATCAGCACTCCCTGCCCAGGGCAGAAAGCCCCTAATATCTTAAGTGTAGCCACATGTATACTACCAGCCCTGCCACCCCTGGAGCAGATGTGTGTTGCCCAGGAAATAGTGCCTGCTCTTCTTCATTTCTTCAGCCTGTGAACTGAGGCATTGAAGACATCTCAGACTTGTTAAGAAGAGCAGGCAGATGACTAACCCTTAATGGCCTCAGCCTGGATAGAAAGCCAGTTCCATGTACTGGACATGGGGCCATTCTCCATACCCTGCCCCATCCACTGCAGAGGCCCCTTATCTGTCTTCAGGTGGATTTTGCATCTGTTCTCGGTCCACTCTTTTGAAGAGTGATGCTTATACTTTTCTCCTTGCCCTTAAGACCTAACTCAGTGGCACCCCCACCAGGTGCTGAGAAGGGCAGAGTTAACCTGTGGGTGTTTTTATACCTGCCCTTCACTGTTCCCCCAAGTGCACAGAACCCCAGACAGACACTGTAGACTCACAGAGCTCAGCAAGCCAGGATGAAGATCTGGCATTTCTGTGTCACTTTCTTGTCTTGGCATTTGCCAAACCTAAGGGCCAAGCACCCAGCAAGGACCTTGCAAGCCTCATGTGACTGCCAGGAGCAAAGTTGTGGTGGTAACCCCAGACCTCACCCAGTCAGTCCCTGGTCTCTGGGGAGCCATTTCCACATAAGCAGGAGTTGGGTCATGAAACCTTTGCCATCCTCCCTGGAGAGCTGTGTCAGAGACAGGCTGAGACTGTATCATGGAGCACTGCAATGTTCACTGAACACCTGCCACAGTGTTTCCAGGATGAAGTCAGTGTGGAACAATCAGAACTTCCTCCTGTTCTGTCCATGAACTTTTCTGAAGATTTTTCTGTGGCCCCATGATTTGTACATTTGAGAGACTGAAAAGAAATGGATTTTTCTCCTTGTCCCAAAACAAATTGTCTGATAGTGCCTTGTCTTACTTTGCATAGAATTTAGTATTGTCCAAATTTAGTTACTTGATGGTTTTAGTTACTGTCATAAAGAATATACATCAAACCTAACTGCTAACTGCTTCCTGCTCTTTCTAACCAGATTTCTTCTTTCCTCTTTTTGCTGCACTCCTTGCTGGTTCTTTCTGCGCCATGTCAGGACTACCACCTCGCATGGTTATTGAAGGTACTTCTGTGTCCCTGTACACAGCTGCATCTCATGCTGCTCCACCCTGTCTGTAGACTCTTGCTAAGATTGTAGACCTGTGTGTCCCTGAAAGCTCACTTACAGGGCATACCCAACCCAGGACTGGGAACAGCAGTGGCCTCACATAGCCTTTAGGGATGGTGACAGAGCTCTGTGTTTTTTCCCCCTCTGATTTTTCAGCCCTGAGTAATGCCAGACCCCTCGACCTTCCTGTAAGCAGTGGCCCTGGGTCTGATCAGCCCTGTGTGGCTGGAGCGCAGGTGGGAGGAGGCCTCTGTGGCCAGAGCAGGCAGGCTGGTGACAAAGGGATGAGGATGAGGAGCAGCCAGAGAGGCAGCAGTAGCATGTGTAGGAATCCCCAATTCCACTGAGGCTGAACTGGGGCCACTGTGTTGTAGTGATTCTCATTGTTGAGGTGGGGCTGGGTTCCCTAGACCAAACACTGTGACTTTTCTCTGGATATGGCTGTCAGGGGTAGTAGCAATGTCTCCTGACCCATTTCTTCCCCCACAGGATTCAGGACACCCCTGCACCGCAGCTGACCCAGACAGCTGCTTCACGCCCGTGTCTCCACAGCACTTCATCGATCTCTTCAAGTTCTAAAGACATTCCTCACCCCTGTTGTGCCTATTGGAGGCTGCACATTGTGCTTTCTGTGTGGTAGCTGGTAGTAGATGTTTCCTATGACCAAAAGCCATGGCGGAGTCCGAGTCCCTCACATTCGAAAGGAACATGAGAAACTGCCCCTCAGTCACCACGTAGTAGGAAGACATTGTTGTACATTTCCATGTTTGAAGGAGTCAGGAGATTCAAACAAATCATTTCTATTTCTTTCTTTCAAACTTCTCTTCTAAGAAAATTAAAATTTGCAATTTTGTATATTTACAAGTATGGATCAGAAAATATTTTGGAGCCTACATTCTATGTTGAACTGACAAAACCAACCAAGAATGTTTCATAGTTGTTAAATTACAGTTTTCCATATTATAGTAATTGAGGTACAAGATAAAACAATTGATCTTTTTAAATACATTGTGCAGAATATTTATTTTTCTTAAAATGCAATTTCACAACTGCAATGGCTGTGCCCGTATGGGTCCTTCTGTGCCTGTATGGGTCCTCCTTGAGAAGAAGGTGGACACAGGGAAACACTGGACATTTTTGTCTTGGTGTTAACCCCCTGGGTAGTGAACTGTGCCAAGTGTCCATAGCCAGCAATGGTTGGTTTTCTGCTCCTGGATACCCTGCAACCAGCACCAAACCTCGGATGCAGCCTCTGTTAAGAAAGGGTGGGACAGCCCAGCAAGGCCTGCACTGGATTTGGATAGTGAGTGCTTCCAGAAACAAGAAACAAACCATATCTATTTGTTGATTCCACCTCATCTGTTTTGCATCTTATTGAGAAAAGTGGTGTTAGTGATTTTTTGATGTCATTTAAACCTTCAAAAGATTGTCTTATTTTTTAAATAATGCATGTCCATTTTAAGTCTTGAAAATAAAATATACAAAAAATTAAAATCACCTATAATTCTGCTATGCAAAGATAACTTGTCCATGCTAAAAATATAAGATATTGCCCTTTGTAGTGTAAGTATGTTTCATGATGTACTCCATCATTGAATGGGTTGGGTTTCCTAACAAATTGTTTAAAACTTTTATTCTAAACATAATAACAAAAAAATTTCTTTTGGAACTGGGAATCAAACTCAGGACCTCACTCTTGCTGGGCATGCACCGTGTTGCTGAGCTATATCCCCAACCCTGAAGCAATCTTTTTTTGTGGGGGGAGTACGAGGAATTGAACTCAGGACCTCACACTTGTCAGGCAGGTGCTATGCCACTGAACTAAATCCCCATCCCCTTTAAAATTTCTAAGTCTGCCAATTTGCTATGTGGATCAAAAAAGATTCTGAATTTTCATCCCCATCTTTTGTACTGAACAGACACAAATGACTAAGAATCATAACATCCTCAGGTGCAGCACAGGCACAAGAGCCTCTGTGTGAACCCTGGAGTAAGTTCTTCAGAAACAACTTCTCTGCCAGTTTATAACCAGGATCATCTATCTGCATCTTACGTACGACGTGGAAACACAGTTTTCACTGACTGCAGCTCACAGGATGGTGCAGCTGCATCTGATAATGTTATGAACCTTGGTAATCTAGAAGCACCATTGCACACCCACTCTTGTGGCACTGTGGTTACAGGTTACATCTCTTACTGCTTTCTGTGTGTTTCCAGATTGGCACCCTTTCTGAAAACAAGACTATTGAGTGTCCATTTTTTTGTGCAGCATGGATATTGTGTTGGTGCTGTTATAACAACTGAAGCCCTGGATGTATGATTGGTTTACTGTAAGATGGGGCATTTCCCCTGTGTACTTACTTAAGGTGGGACATTTCATCTGTATTTATTGGCTACTTGTGTTTTCTGTGTGTTCTTTGCCTATTCTCTTTTCGAGTGTTGTTTCTTTCATGTTAATTTCTCCTCAAAAGGATATTAACCTGCTCAAGTTACAGTTCTTTCCACCAGTGGGTCATAACTTTTTAGCTGTTGTGATGCTTTTTGTGCTATGGAATCACGCATATCTACGTTTAACTTGTGTAAATTGAATAATTCCTCTCCAGGAAAAGTAACCACACTCCATGCCTTTATCCACAAGCGAAGTGCAAACAAAAGTATTAATGGCTGTCATCAAGAATACAAAAAATAATTCACGCTGGCAAGGATGCAGGGGAAAAGTACTGTGCTGCTGGTGGGAATGTAAATTAGTATAGCCACTATGGAATGATTTCCATAGGAAGGCACTTCCGAAAAATAAAAATAGGGCTACCAAATGACCCAGCTAGAACTGTGCTAAACCAATCAGTTGACTAATTTAGTACCACATAGGCTTAATCCCAGCATCATACACCCTAGACCCATTCAGCTCCAAAAAGCCCTACCTATAAGATTTTAAAAGGACTTCTAGATACAAACCATAACAAATTCACAGTGATCATCCTTCCTTAGCCTCCCAAGTGCTAGAAGTACAGGCATATACCACTATATGCCTGCTATTTTCTAAATTTATTATATTCCAGAGAGACTGAAAAATAAAGCTAAAAGTTATCCCAAAAGACAATCCCTGCATCTTAATTAGCATATATCAGCCACATGGCCTGCTATGCTTCTTAGTCCTTGTGGATTTGAGGATACTATGAGTAGGTGGGTGGGGGTCTCAACTCTGATAAAGACATCACCAGGGTGTCCACATCACCAGGATGATGGATTCCTCTATCAAAGGCCACCAGACCCCAGTGTACTAAGCTACTGTGGACCAGCTAGCATTTTAAAAAATACAGATTGCCAAGACAATTGAGTGGCTATTATAACATGTTCTAAGGAGTCACAGCAGAGAAATAAGAACACTGGGGATTTACATTCGTAGATGAAATAAACAAAGGTGGAGGATGTTGACATTAGTGAATAAACTTCAGTCTACCACATGGACCCTGGGCCCCTCCCTGCCATCTGCTCACTCTCCTTTGAGGGTTGCCCTCTGAGGCTTTGAGAAGAAGACAAATGGGACTGGCCTAACCTGGTAGATCTTGGCCATCAGGACAAACTTTCCAGAAGCCCAGGCTTCAGGGACATTATTTGCACTGCTGAGCTGAGGGACCATGACAGATCCCTGTCCTTCCACATGTGTCCAAGTAGCTCACATCAATTTGCTCTTGGTACCAGTTGATCTGTTTCTGCCTTTCCTCTAGGCAAAAAGGGCCTGGGAAAAAGCATGAACCTGAGATTGGACATAAGTAAATCCTCTCTGTCCTTAAAACCAAAAAAGTTCCTAGTGACACTCATAGAAACTGCTTGGTAGCAGATGCTTTCAGAGGAAATCAGAGGTAAGATGTTTTCTGCAAACACTGCACTGATTTGTACCCTGCAATAAACAGCTTTCCCTTAGCAAGCTCCTCATCACCTGCTGCAGCCTCTTCCTCCTGGCCCAGGACAGTGCTCAGGTCCACCTGGCTTCTGTTTGGATCCAGGGCCAGGAAAGGTGCACCTTAGCACCAGAATGCCCCATGCATGACCATATGCTTGGCCAGGGCTTTTCCCAGTGATCCTCCCAATGTACAGAGTCAAATGTGAGAAACTCAAGAAAAGCAACTGTTATACTGGGGACATCTAGATACAACCCATAACAAAGTCACAATGATCCACCTGCCTTAGCCTCCCAAGTGCTAGGATTACAGATATGTACCACTATGCCCAGCTATCTTGCAATGGTACAAGCCTGTAATTCCAGCACTCTGGAGGCTGAGGCAGGAGAACCGCCTCAAGTTGAAGCCCAGCCTGGACTATGTAGAGAGTTTAAGGCTAGCCTTACCCTGTCTCAAAAAATAAAGCACCTGCTATTAAAACCTCCCTACAGTAAACACCCTTGTTCCCTTCTCATTAAGGGTTCTCTGTGGGCCCTGTCCACTGGGCACCAGCTTTGCAAGTGGGGATACAATGCCAGCTTGATAGCCATTAAAAAACATGGCATGAAGAGCTGGGAGCAGGCAACCATATCATCCAAACACCCAAAGAAGTTTTGGTGCCCACTGCAAGTCACCAGCTCACACAGCAATACAACCTGCAACTGCCCCTGGTGGTGGTCAGGAGGGAATTGCAGGGACAAGTGAGTCTTTCCTGGAGCATGCGCACTTTCAGAGACCGCAGAAGGCTATATGGGCACCAGGACTTAAGCTGCCACAATCTGCACAGTGACCACTCAACAAGCAATGCAGCCCACAGTGTCTCTGCCTCAAGTTATCTGTCCAGCAAGAAGCACTTTGAGAATGGACAGACAGGTAGGATACAGGTGAGACCAGGCCATTACCATACAGAGGTAAGTGTTGAGCCCCATAGGGAGAGAGCTCCAGCCACAGAAAGTTGTCAGAGACTCCAGAGGCTAGCTTCCTTGTAAACCCCCATTATCCATGAGTTAGGCCTGTGTTGTAGTCAGAGTTGTGCTAGAACAATTAGAATCAGGACACCAAAATTATAATATTATTTTGATGGTCACCCAGAGTTTAACACAAGAAAGTGCAGGAAATATGTTCACAACACTAAAGACATAGAATATTCAGCCAAGGGCCTTGATCCCACAGCAATGTTCTGCATGAGTCCAGATGAAAACCTAGAGCCTATGACAATGCTTCCCATGAGTCCAACTGGAAGTCTACAGCTCATGAGAAGGACTCACGCCAGTCTGTTTTATGGATCTGCTGGGAAGGCCCAAAGGTCATCAGTAGAAGCTAAAAAGTCCATGCCAACAGGGTTAAGGAGCTGTGCTGGTAGGTTGAGGGTTCTACATTGGAGCTAAGAAGTCATGCTCATAATAAAGACCAGGGCTGTCCTGACAAACACCACAGCCATCCTCAGCGACACGGAGATCCTGAGCTCCTCCAATGATAAGAACAGTTGAGTGCATGCCAGAAAGCCAGCATGATGAGTTTCTCCTGGAGATTAAATGGCACACATCTTTTCTGGAGCCTGGAAGTAATGTTCGATGTAAGGATCAGAGCTTCTCCAGGATAACCAATGACTCAAACAGCAACACTTAGAGAAACCCACAATGCCTCACTCCTCTTCTCCACATCTCTATTTATGCTGGCAACTTTCCTCAGGTGGAACATCTACACTCAGCACCATGCTGATTTAATTCAGCTAGTGTGAAGTTGACCATCAGTGTTTAACCTACCATAACAGCCTGTGTTCCAAATGAGCCTCCACATCAACCTGATGGAAGGTAGAGACCAGGAACACCTATCTGCACATTAGCACCTGCAGATCCTTCATTATCCAGGCAAAGGCTAATGAGCACTGACTACACTGTCTACTGGATCCCGGGGGTGGGGGGGCTACCATTAACTGTTCAAACCTGACTGCTTAGAGCCACTGCTCAAAGCTCTTGGAGCCTGACGGAAGATGAGGAGAGCCAGAGGGAGTGAGGGTCTCATGGCTTAGGGTCTCATGGCTCTGTACTCCTCTCCCCTAGTCCTTGTGAAGGCCACTTTCTACATGGAGGAATGGGCCAAAGGCCTCACCACCATAGTTCTGCTCCTTTTGTTCCCTAACAAAGGCAAGTCTTCTTTCAGTAGCAATTTTATACATTTCAACAACTGGCAAAAGCTGTGTCACCACTTTCCTGCTCTTAGAAAATTCTAAGTTTTTGTTTTGCTGAGATTCTTCCTTCTCAGTGCAGCTGTCAAGACATGGGTGCCTGAGTGTGGCTCACATGGTCAAGACCAACACCAGGGCAAGAAGGTACAGATGACACTCAGATGCTGATGTCAAAGGCCCCAGGCAGTGAGGCAAGGGTTGTACACAGCTTGATGGTCACCCAACAGAAAAATATGTGGCAGTTCTAAGCTTTGAAACAACTAGAAAGTGATGGAAAAGTCACTTACCTAAAATGCACTGAGCGTAACTTCATCCCACACAACCCTTGCTGCAGGATCTGAACTCTGTGACCAGAAGTAGCAGCCTTGCAGCAACAGGAGGTGCCACACACTGCAGTCCAAATATGTCTGGTTCTCCTGGGACCTGTGCCATGCTGGGACCTGAGATGCAGGGAAAGCAAGCAACTACTCCCCTCTTTGGTGAGCGGCTGTGAGCTTGGCAGGCTTCAGCGGCCCAGAGAAGGAGACTCTGGCGTCTCCTGGGACCTGAGCCATGCTGGGACCTGGGGCTCTGGGAAAGCAAGCAACTACTCCCCTCTTTGGTGAGCGGCTGTGAGCCTGCCGGCGCGCAGGCTGAGAATCAAACATCTCATGTCATCCCGTCCTGTGTGTCCCCCCCCCAACCCCAGTTAGCAAGTGAGAGCCAGTGATCTGGACATCTTTTGAGAGGCTGACTATGTTATTTTGTATGAATTCTCTGTATGCAAAGATATGGACAACTATTTGGAAGAAAACAAAAGACAATATGATAGATAGTGAAGATCTCTAGTTGTCTAGCTTTGAAATATATGCTTTCTTATGTCCCATTTTGTTCTGTTTTGTTGTGTTTAATTTTACCCCCTTTAAAATAAAAAATAAATTTAAAAATCCAAATATGCCTGGCAACTGTGCCACCCACTGACTTGCTTCTTGGCAGAGACTCCCTGCATCCTTATAGGTGGGTCTTTGGCACCTGTTAAACAACCTTGGGACTGTTTCAACTGTTTTTAAAACAGCTATCAGAAACTTGCAAAATCATCATCACATCTCTCTTCAGGACCTGTGCAGATGTCCCAATGCCTGGGCAATGAGGTGTCAGATGAAAAATGACTTTAATAACCAGACTGAGTGAACAGCTAAAGTGCACAGGGAGAAGGTGAGGAGAGACACATGCTCAGCCCTCAGGCAAACAGAAAACAGGAAATCTGAGAAGCTCACAAGAAAGTCTGAGTGTGTCACTGAAGGAGGGCAGCAGTTGGCCTAGAGCCACAAGGAAGTGCCAGTGGAAACCCCACTTCTAGAGATACCAGTCTAAGGCTGTCTAGGGCAGCTGTGCACCTCCTACCAGAACATCTGCACCTACAAATGGGCAGAGGTCACAGGCCATACCCAGGTATCAAGTTCTTACAGGAACTGGTTGATAAGAGGCTGCTGTCTCCCAAGAAGGACCTGTTTCCAAGGGGTACCTTCCCAAACAATGAATAAAAAAATGATTTAGGTAGAAATGCACCATGGCTGGGATGTTTCTGTTTCCCAACAGGATGTGGAAGGTAGAAACTTGCTTAAGGACCTGAGAGGCACCCAGCCACAATAAGACTCCCAAATGGCTGAGCTCTGGGCACAGGTGGAGGTGGCAGCAGGTGCTTAATCACCCTGACAGCTCAGCCAGCAGCTGAGATATGCAAATACATCTAGACAATGCAAAGTGAAACCATTTGTTTATTTATGAAAACATATAGTCTGCACCTTAAAATGAGGTTTACAAGGTCAGGAAAGTGCCAATAGTGCTAGGTGATCAAGTAAAATGTCTGTAAGGGGATGACAATAATCATGCAAACTACCAAGGGATGAAGACAAAAATAGTACTTTTATTTTTAAAAACTTCAACATTAAGGTGGAATCTTGCTTCCCTGAAGACAGTCATGTTCTGTTAGAAACTACAGAACACTGCAGGGCATAGACCCCTAGGTCATAGACACCTAGGGGCAACTTGCCCAGAATCACAGCCCCATCTGCTTGCTGGCCCAGTCTGCTCACTGTGTAAACACAAGATTCACTTTGGTAAGCCCTTTCAAGAAAAGGCATTTCCCCCCACAGCACACTAATAAACATTTACACTAAAAACCAGATACAACAGAAGAAAAAAGTCATTTTTTCATTAATCTTTGTAGATAAATTCAGTTCACAGTGTATATGCTAATCCCAGTCTGGCTCAGTCTTCACCTCTAGAGGAAGGACAGCATGGAGGCCCTTAGCAAGTGCACCAAAATGTCAGTGAGGCACTGCAGGTACTTAACATTCCATCAGAGGCACAGTCAAGGCAGCCAGCCAGATGACGCCCAAGTCTCAAGTGCAACATGTACATCCCTGTGCACTTGAAAATAAGCTCACACTGGCTACTGCTACAAAATAGTTGCATAGGTGCCAGCATGCTGCATGTCTGTACCATCCCAGCAGTATTTCTCTGGGGAGATGGAAGGTCACAGCCATGCATCCAGCTATGAACTTCTGGGTACTTATGATTTCCCAACTCAGCTATTATACGAAAAATCATAAACTTTTCTCTGCATTGTTAAAAAAATGTGCACAATTTCAAGACTAATGAATTTTTGTTTGACTACTCCTTTCAAGCCTTGTAAGTAAACTTTTTCTATCTTAAAAGGTGGATGGATAAATGGATGGATGGACACGGATGGATGAATGGGTGGGTGTGTTGGTGTATGGACAGATGGACAGCCAGCTATAGAAGATGGACAAACTGATCAAGTAAAACTAGCTCTCTGACATACTACACTGTGCTCAGCCATCAGGTTCATTCAGTTATCCTACTGGAGCATTAGACAAAACATCCAGGTAAATAAAACAGCACAGAAATGCTCAGGGATGGGCATTTTTTGCTGGTTTTACTTTTTTGTTGGTTTTTTTTCCCCCAGGATAGGAATATATAGTATAATTGGATGCTTTTGTTTTAACAAAGTAAAAATATAGCTCTTCTATCAAACCACTTTTTTCTAAGATATATCTGCACACCTGCTGCTAAGAGCCATCCTTCTAGACATAACCAGTGCCCCTGACACATAGGCCACATTGGAGACAGCAGCAGGTCTACAGAGACAGGCAGAGCATGATACTGTCCAGTCACCCCCAAAATATCTGTAGGGAAAAACTTCCTATAGATCTCACCTCAATCACAATGAGTATATCATTTCAAAAAACTAAACACCTAGGAATAATAGAAAAGAGGCACTTCAGTGTATAGTTTTAACTCTATACTCAAAAAGTTAACAGTTTCCAACCAAAATTATCAAGCGACTAAAATCCATCTTCGCTTTATATTTCTTTAATCTTTGAACTAAAAATGCAAATTTTTGAAGGAAATAAAGATGAGTATTTAGAACTTCAAGAGAAATAATAAAGTCCAGAAGAAGTGAGGTTACCATCAAGTGCAGCCTGGTGGCTGTTCCTCTATCAGCAATGGTGGACATGCATCTGAGGTGCCATTTGACTTTTCAACATAACCTTTGCTTTTCCAGTATTTAATTTGTTACATATTTTTAAAAATTTATTAAGATAAAGTTTAACTTGTAAGTTAAACAAAATTTAGCATAACCCTCAAAAGACTCATCCTGCCTCCGGGGCTACAAGCTCCTACTGGCAGAAGAGGACAGTACACCTGTGGAAGGCATCACAGACAGCCATGTGTCGAATACAGGGGAGAATGCGGAGCTCACAAAACAGAACTGCAGCTGAGGGTAGCACAAAAATACTTTGTGACCAACTGCAAGTCATTGTGGGATGACATCAAAAATTCACATGTCCAGGTTCAGCAAACATGGACTGCAGTGGGTAGACATTCCACTTAAGGCAACCAAATGCAGACCTGCATGTGTTCACCAGGGAGCCACAGTGCATCAGGGTATCAAATGGGAAATGCAGGCAGTGGGTTCCTACTGTAATGTTGAAGGCTTTGACAACTGAATGGGATGAACAGGAGGGCACCAGGCCTGGAAAACCCAAAAGCTTATGCAGCGGCGCAAGGTCTGCATACACTTGGCACCATGGCTTGCCCTGCTCACTCCACGTCCTCTTGGGTGTCCGTCAGGTGACCCTTGCTCTGCCGCCGAATGCTGACCAGCTTCCCTGCTGACCGCAGGCTCCAGCGGGAACTGGCTGCTGAGCTAGACAGGCTGGTGTACTTGCTGGAACCCTTTGCATCAGCCTCCCAGCCTGACCAGCGCTGGCAGTCACTTGACGAGTCCCCTGTATCAGCTGCCATGTCTTCAAAAGCAAGTTTTGGAGGCTCCCAACCTTCAATTTCATCTGGTTTCTTATACTGTGTGTTCTGTTTTGAAACCAAATTGTCCCAAAATCCAGATTTCTTCTCTGACTTCAACTCTTCCTTTAATCGTAAGTTAGTTCTGTAGGAGATGAAAGAGTTAAATGTTGGTGATCAAGTGATGTTATAAATGTGTCATTTTTATAAAATTCCCTTCGAAAAGGGCCAGGGATTTAGCTCAGTGGCTTAAGTGCCTGCCTGGCAAGCGCGAGGTCGTGAGTTTGATCCCCAGTACCCCCCCAAAAAAAAATCCCTTCTAAAACTGTTAAATTACATAAACACTAACACAGAGCTATATGTAAACATTTTAAATAAATACTAAAGTTTAATGAGGAAAAAGTCAGTCACTACCCATTGTTAATGAAGCTTGTATAAGTCATACTTCGAGGTGCTTCTTAGCATAAGCAAAGGCTCAATTCTCAAACACAAGAACTGAAAGTGTTATTAAAGTTCACCCCTAATACCACTCCCCCCACCAAAAAAAAGATAAAAAATACAACTGTTCAAGCTAGGAGGGATGACAAATGTCCGTAATGTAGGCAATCAGGAGGCTAGGTATGAGGATTGTAGATTGAGGAAGAACCTTTCAAAGCCGTAAGAAGGGAGTGCTCAGGCATCCAAGCAAGCCATACATGAAATCCAGGGTCCAGATTAGGAAAGAAGAGTTAGACTCCATTTATCAAGTAGGTTTTCAACAGGACTACTCATAGCAACCTACTCTCAAATGTTTGGTAGGTACACAATAAAAACAAGAATTCAGAATGCCTCTACTATAAAAAGGAAATGAACACAAAGTATGTGCTTTGCTTCCATGGGATCCAAGATCAGCTCCCAGAATACTGAGGAACACAGTGTCCAGGCCTCACTCCAAAGATGCTACTGTGTCAGCAGATGCCTTCTGGTAGCCAAGGGGCCTAGATTTGCCTTAGTCCTTCAAGAGAAAAGAGAGCAGGAAAAGCCAATACTCTACAAGAACAAGCAAGGTGCTGATTCTGCCCTCTATGCAGAAGAGCACAGACACAGATGTCATGGTGCTGACAGAAGGAAACTACCTGCTGCTCACCAAGATAAGCCTTCTCATGAAACAGTACTTCCTGTCACAGACATTTTCATGCGTGCTTGCAAAGATCAAAAATATCTCCTAAAAAGACATTTCAGAGATTGGGCTTTTGGGAAATGATAGGATATGAAGACAATAATTAATCTCATCAACAGATTAATCTACTGATAAGTGCATACCTGAACAAGTTATTGTGAGGTGGAGGCCTAGTTGAAGCGAGTGACTCATAAGGGCATGACCTTGGCATTAATATCTTGTCCCCAGCCTCTTTCTGTCTGGTTCCCCTCCTCTCTGCTTCCTGACCATCATAAGGTGAGTAGCTTTCCTTCTACACATTTTCTCACCACCATGATATTCTGCCTTACTACAGTTCTAAAAGCAATTGAGCCAGCTGACCATGGACTGTAACTTTTGAAATCATGAGCCAAAATTAACCTTTCCTCTTTCAAATTGTTTGTGACAAGTATTTTGTCACAGGAAAGAAAAATTGCTAACAGAGAAAATGGCACCAAGAAGCGGGATCGTTGCTGTGCCTATACCAGACCATGTGGGTCAGAAGCCTTTGGAACTAGTTTGTGTAATGAGTTTGAAAGACTTGGAGATACAAACTAGAGAAGCTTCAAAACTATTATAAGTGGAACCCAATGGATGATTCTGCTGTGGGCTCAGAAGATCAAAATTTTGACAGGAATGCAGACAGTAAACACTATGCTTATGATATTTCAAATAGGAATGAAGACTTTTGGTAATTGGACTAGGAACCATAGATGTTCATTCTGGCAAAGAATCTCTCTCTCTCTCTCTCTCTCTCTCTCTCTCTCTCTCTGTCTATATATATATATATTATATATACACACATATATATATATATTATATATACACACATATATATATATTATATATAGTTGAGTTCAAAGGTAAAGGATAATCTGGCAGAGAAAATTTTAAGGCAGACAACATTCAGGCCACGGCACACATATTGTTGATTGCTTTCTGCCATATTTACAGTGAGAATTATGAGCAAGAAGCAGAGTAGAAAGATTTGAAAAGCTTGTACTTTAACCAGGAAAAAAGCACATGATTAAAGTTGAGGCCCAAGATTTATGATTGCTGAAAACACCAACACTATTAAAAAGGATCAAATACTTTGCACAAGAAAGATGTCTTAAGGGAACTTCAGGAATTAGCAATCACTCTTGCAGGTTTAAAGATGTAAAAGTGGTACATTTGAGAGAAGTTGTTTCATTTAAGAGAAGAGCTCCCAGCCTCACTGCAAACGTGGCTTTCCAGAAAAAAGATTCTCTGGGACAAATTTCACCATGCTCATCCATCAAGGCCACTTAAGCCACCATCCAAGGGATCTAGCTGTTGTTAAGCCAGTGGTAGACCTTCATATTGCCCACATGATGCTGGTTTTGTAGACATACAGAATGCAAGGGTTACAGGGTCTTGGAGGCTTCCACTCAGATTTCAAAGGAAGCTTTGGGAGGCTAGGTAATGCACAGAATTCCTATGGGAAGCCTCTAAGAGGACAATATGTGAAGTTGTGGTAATGAAGGTGACGCTGAAATGGCAAAAAGAGATGCAAAGAATGTCTGTCAAGAAAAGCTGTAGGCAGTGGGTAGAGCCAACCCTAGAAGTCATGTGGATTGCAATGGGCAAAGTCATAAGGACAGAGCTGCCCAAGCTCTTTGGAGTGCACATCATAAATGTTGCCCCAGATCCTGGGCATGGAGCTATAAGATTTAATGTTTTCCCTGCTGGGTTTCCATATGGCTTTGGGCCAATTTCTCCTCGCTATTTTCCTATTTCTCTCTTTCAGAGGAGCCTGAACTCTACCATTACATGTTGGTAGTATATAACTTGTTTTATTTTTATTTTTGTAAGGTCTTACATTTAAAGGTTGCCTTGAGTATCAGAGAATCTGGACTTAGATATCTGAGCAACACTGGAGCTGTTAAGACTATGGGAGACTCATGGAGATGGACTGAAAACATTTTGTATAATGAGAGACCAGGGGTGGGATTGTACAGTTTGGAGTAATGTCCCACAAAAGGATCATATATTTAGAGATGGGGCTTTGGGGAAGTGATTGGATCATGAGGACACTAACAGCGTAAATGGATTAAGCCATTGTTGAGTTCATAGCTGAATGGGTTGCTAGGAGATGGGGCCTAGCTGAAGGGACTCTGTCATGGGGCCATGACCCTGGAGACTACATCTTGTCCTCAGAATCTGCATTTTAGACTCATTCTTTTCTCTCTTCTGCTTCCTGGCTGCCATAAGGTGAGCTGCTTTCTTCCACCAAGCCCTTCTGTCATATTTCTGTCTTGGAGCCAGTGGACATGGCCGGAAACCATGAACTAAAATAAATCTTTCCCTTTTTAAATTCTTCTTTCTCAAGTATTTGGTCAGAGCAATAAAAGCTGACAAACAGAAGGTGATAATATTACAAGGCAGTCTGTGACTTTCTTTCCAACTTTAAATTCACTTTTTAACATTGTGAAATATTTATAAAATGGCAGCAACATGTCAGTTTAAATCAGTTTAATTTCCTAAAATCATTTACAATTTGGCAATCAATCCTATTTAACAGTTTTTCTTTGTATTCTGAAAGTAATAAAAATTTTAAGTATGGCTTTAGAGTATCTTAAGGCCAATAAATTTCAAATTCTAAGTATTTTTTAACCTTTCTATAATGGTTCAAAATGCTTATGGCCCCCAATAGCTTTTTCCAAAGGCATTTATTTATTTATTTATTTATTTATTTATTTATTCTCTTTAGAACTTCCAAAAATGCAAATTTCTGTGTAACAGCAATGGGAGAATTATGGGACCATCTCACACAGACTAGGATCTGCTGTACCTTGGGGTGGGTAAGGCCTTTCCAAGGGCCCTGGTGCTTATTCCAATGTAGCCATCTTCTCCACCTCCCCGTGCCTTTCTTCCTCTCATGAAATGATCATTTTCTTTACATTTGTGACTTACCCTTTGGACTTGGGAGATTTACATCTTTCAAGCAGATGTTGTTCATCATCTTTATTAAACAGAGAAGTCACATCTTTCCAACCTCGGAAACTTGTTCCCTGAACCTAACAAAAGGTTAAGAAAAATGTCAAATGTGATACAGTAAATCAATAGATATTTTTTCTATTCCAGCGAGTTCAGTGTCATGTAGATGGGAATATGGTCTGGGAGAGATGCTGTCAAACAATTTAGTTCTACAGACATCATAGTGTACTGACACAAACCCAAATGGTCCAGCCTATCCACATATCCCTGTATGGTACAGACTTCCACCCACAGGGCCATGAGCACACTAAAATAATGAAGAAAAGCACAGGATGGTAAATATAGAAACTGGTGCTATACTCATGTATCTGGTGTTATGTGGTGATCATCATATGTGCTGTAGATACAAGTGGCATCTTCACAAACCCAAGGAGCCTATGGTACTATGATATTACAATGGCTGTGATAACACTAGAGCATCATATGGGAAGCAGATCCACTGCTGACCACAGGTTCCTGCCTCTTTCCTCTACATGCCTCTACACACTGAGAAGTCTGCCTGTCAGCCACCTGTCATCCCAGATATGATGGTGGTGGTCCCAGATGCTTGCCCATGCTGCTGAGTGACCTGCATCTGATAATATGCTAGTCAATAATCACATTTTCCTTAAAGAAGATTGGGATAATGAGGTTTAGGGTCAAACAAAGCTTCCAATACAAGCAGGAATCAGGTCTTGCTTGAGCCTGATCCTAGCAAAAGGTGTCCTCTGCCTAAATCCCAGACATTCTCTGTACCACCTGAGGCCTTAGCACCTGTGAGGGGACACTGGCCCTTGTCCTCACCACCACAAATACAGGCATCTGAGAAGAAATAATGTTTAGCTGACTCTGAACAAATTATTTTATGTGATTTCCATGTCTGATATCTGAGTATCTTATAATTAATGCCATTTTAGATCTATAAAATACTTTTTTTTTTTTAAAAAAAGGAATGTGTGTAAAGAAACCAGTATTTCCTGAAAGTCCAGATTTGTATCACATGGTTTAACTTTCCTCTCCATCCATCATCTCTGCTGGAGCTGGTCTGGAGGAAGGGCCATGCAATGTGGCACACCTAGCTTTGAATAATCTTAAATATCATAAAGATATCAACCCTGAAAAATTAAACTGAGTAGCTGGGATGCCACTGGTATGAGACAATCTATCATAAATTCAACTAACCCACTTAAGGAGGTCTATGATTAAGGGCCCAGTGTCCACAGTACGGGATGTCCTCAAGAGCTGACAGAGGACTCACAGACCCCACTTTCTACCTCTGCCAGGCCAGGCCAGAAGATTCACACCCTGGGCAGAGCTTTGTGTTCCAAAGAGCGGATGCCCCAACAAACCCATTGGGAAGACATTAACAATCATGGATCTGGTGCTGTGCCACTCCAAAAGAAATCACAATGTCAATAAACCAGGTGTTTAGTATTAGTTTTCCATGTTATTCTGAGACCTTCTAGGTCTCAGAATTCACCAATGCTTTGAAACACTGGCATGCATATTTGGTAGTCTACATGGCTCAGTATGATGAGTTGCTAGCAAGATTCCACCAAGAAATCTGAGTTCAGATGTTGACTCATCTAGACCCTGTAGGGTATCAATGTACATCACCGACATGCCTCATCTCTGGATTGAACAATAACCCACAGGACAGGCACCAGGACCACAGTGTGGAAAGTGAGCTCTCAGACTGTCAGTCACTCAGCTAAAGCAAGTAGCCATGAAGTGAACCACTCAGTCCAGATGCCAGGTGGCTTTAATAAAAGTAATTTCATAGTATCCTTTCTAAAGATATATTTTTAAAAAGCATCATTAAGCCATGTAGGAGAGTTTTCATACCACAGTGACATCAGATTTTATGGGATGTGGAGGCCCTGCCTACAGTTTGCAGCAGTTTCCTCACCCAAGGTTCCTCTTTCTACAGATAGGTTTAGTTACTCAGTCAGTTGAGATCTGAAAATATCAAATGGAGAAATCCAGAAATAAGTAATACTTAAGTTTCAAATAATGCTGCATCCTGAGCAGTGCAAATGGGTCCCATGTAGTGCTGTCCCTCCCACTAGGCTTGAGTCAGAGTCCAGTGTGCCTGTACTGCACATACTACCTGCTTGTTGGTCACTCAAGAGCTATCAGGTATGGGGTCGACTGTTGCAGAATCACAGCACTTGGGTTCAGCAACCCTTATTTTACATATCAATGGCTGTAAAGCTCAAGAATACTGATAAAGCAATTTCATTTATTGTTGTAATTGCTGTACTTTATAAGTTATTAATCTCTTATTGTGCCTAATTTATATATTAGCTGTTATGGTTTATTTCTGAAATTCCTCCAAGAGTCTCTAGTGCTCACAAGTGGGCTTTTGGATGGTTATTGAGTCATAGGGGGCTCACAGATGACTTGCTGTTAGCAGGTGGTCACTGGGGTATGGCCTGGAAGGGCATCATCTCTTCCTGGCTCCTCCCTTCATTTTCTGCTTCCTCGTCACTGTGACTGCCCTCCTCCACCAGGCCGCTCCGCCATGCTGTTGTTTCTTTAGAGCTGGCTGATCATGGACTGAAATATCAGCCAAAGTAAACCTCTCCTCCTTTAATTGTATCCCAATTGTATGACTGATATTGTATCCCAGCGATGAGGACAGTGACTAAGACATTAACTCTTATCAAAGGCCTGTATGTATGGGTAAAATCAGTACACACATAGTTTGGTCCCAGGCATCAGCTGGAGGTTTTGAAAGGTCTACTTGAGGACAAATGGATGGGAAGGTGCACTTACTACTACAGGGCACCATGGCTCTGTTTTCAAGGGCATGCTGCTGCGCTTCCTGGTATGGATAACAAAGAGGTTAATTCATGTGCCAGAGGTGGTGGCATACACTTGTAATCCCGGCTACCTGGAAGGCTGAGGTAGGAGGATCACAAATTCAAGGCCAGTATAGGCAATTTAACAAAATAAAAAGGGGTGGCAATGTAGTTTTCTGCTCCCTGATTCAATCTTCACCACCAAAAAAAAAAAAAAACAAAAAAAGAGGAGGCTGAATGCAAACAGCTGCATAGAGCTCTAAGTCCACACTCTGCTACAGTGGTCATATCCCAGAAGTTTCCTACTTAAAGCTTAACACTGCTGGCTAGGGTAACCTAGAAGGGAGGAAGGGAGGAAAGGCAGGCAACTCCCTCCCAAAGCTCCCTTTGTCATTGCCATAAGTTGACACTATATCCCTGTCCTTCCTGAAGATGGATAATGGAAATGGCCTCATTCTTCAGCCAGTGTCCAAGCCACAGATATTGTGCTGTCTACCTACAGCCAGGCTGGGTTCAGTCATGACACAGAAAAGCAATTCTGAATTTCCAGCCATTCTTAATTTGAAATTCAGATAATCTTATGTTAAACACTCAAGAGCATCTGGTAATTCTGGAGGAATTCAGGCATCTAGGTCAACAGTGAAACTAAATCCAAGTCCCCTTTATCAGACTAGAGTATCAGGCTACAAGGAAAGTTCCAAGAGATGTGGCCAAGAGATGTGGCAGGACATCTCACAGCAGCATGGGCCCACACCAACCTCATGGAGCGAAACAGAAGAAACCACTGTCTCCACTGTCCCCATGCTCCTGTCCACTGAAGACTATCAGAAAACCAGGTACACTCAGTATACCACATGGTGGCCAGAACCACACTTATCTAAACACTGTGTCTAGAATCTCATGTGCATGTATGCATGGTCTCACACACACACACACACACACACACACAGTACCCTATCTAGATCATACACACACACATACACACACACACACTCTACACCCAGGATCACACACACTATATTCTATCTAGATCATACAGACAAATACTATACTGTATCCAGGATTACACACATACTGTATGTTATCGAGATCATACCCACATGTACACTGTACCCTATCTAGGACTGCACACACACAGTACTATATCTAGGATGACACAACACCCAGCCAGTGTGAGAAGGTCACAAGCTGGGGCTTCAGATAGGAAACCACTGTAAGATGTGTTCACAAATTCACAGAGACTTGCCCAGGGATGATCTCAGGTCTCACATGGGTGCCTATGTGTGTGCATGTGATACAAGCTGGTCATCTACTTGTACAATGTCCCTGGAAGGGAGCATGACTGGTCACTGCAGAAACAGCCAGCACCTGGGAGACATAAAGAGGATGTTTTCACTTTTTTTGCCTTGTGCATGCGTCACCCATCAGACTGACAACAGACATGTGTTTTGAGCTGTGCTCTGGAAATGCGCTGCTAATCATAACACTTCTTAACCACAGTCTTCAGGCCCCACAGCACACGGGAACCTGGGAAGTCATCTCCGTAGCTCTCCAAGGACCCAAGCTGGTCCCATTCTGGATGCACAGGACAGAAATTAGTTCATTCCTGTGATAGGGCCAGTTAAGAACAGCACTACTATTGCCATCCTCCTCTCTCAGCCACCTCAGGTCCTCAGCCCACCCAGGGGTGTGCCAGCCCAAGTCAACAGCTGAGATGTCAGAGCAGACCAGACAGGGTCATCTAGCAGAGCACCTGGAGGTGGGCAGCGAAGGCATGCAGGACTCCCACTCATCCAGGAGAGTGGGGCAGGTGTGGGCACAGTGAGGGAAGAAGAGCCATCTTTGGGTGGACCAGGCCCCACAAGGAGCAGCACTGGGACTCACAATGAAGGTGGCAAGTCTAGGGTGGACTTCTCACTCACTGCCCAAAACAGCTGAGGGCGGCGCGTGGCTACTCAGCAGCAGCCACAGACAGCTGGGAGCTGAGCTACCACCACGGTGTGGGATAGCCATGAGGCCCAGTGCAGACACAAGAGCCACTAGGAAGAAGCGTGGGCCCTACCGCTGCAGTGAGACACATTCCCTGACATGCAATGCAACTTCTGCACTGCACCATAAACTTAATAGTTCCTTTTAAATTTGAAAAATTGTTAAAAAGCAAAATGCTACTGAAATTACAATATACAATGATAAATACATAGTGTCCTCAATATAAGAAAAATTTTAGAAAACAGTAAGAAAAATTACAACAACCCAGTAGAAAAATGGGCAAAACAATAGAAAACCAAACTGGCTTTGAATGTACTATGGGGTCCTCTGAACCAGAAGGCCTCACTGCCTATGATGGCAGCCAAAGGCATCCACATTCTCTGTCCTGTCTTCATTATCTTCCCAGCTCTCACTTATCAGGCAGCCAGTTTTTATCATGCCTGGCACCTCTGGGACAACTGAAAGTTCTCAGAATGCTGGTCCCATGGCACTGGGGCTTACAGGCCCAGGACTGTGGAACTCCATCATTTAAAACACCTTCCACAGCACAGGCTGTCAAGTCCCAAGTCTCACAGCCCTCTCCATCAGGAATGCAGCTATACCATCCCTGGCAGGAGTGGTTTTTGTCCTGCAATTTTTGTAAAACATTATCTTTAAAAAACATTTTTTAAAAATTTGAGACAGGATTTTACTACATTATGCAGGCTAGTCTTGAACCACTGGGCTTACGAGATCCTTTCATGTAGCTTGAACTGCAGGTGCTCACTGCTATACTCTGCTGAAAATCAAAGTTTAAATCAGGGTAGGGAGAGGGGGAGGGATAGGAGGAAGAGGAGAAGGAGGAGAAGGATGACTGGCCACGGGAAGGCTGTGCTGCCTGAGGGCCTCAGACCACCTATGAAGGGATAGCGACCCCATGCACTGTGCTGGCTATGTTCTCTCTTCCTTTAGTCCTCTTTCTCTAGGTGCAGAAGTCAGAATTTGGAGAGTCTGGGGGTGTATCCTGGTCCACTAACCACAGAAATGAAACCAGAGTTCTGCTGGCCAGAGAGGTCCAGCATGTGTGAGGTTCACAATGGACTGCGCTCTACCAGGCACCCGAGCCACATATACTCCTCCCACTTCCATCAACACCTGAGCATAACGCTTGCTTCAGAGGAAAAGCCATCATCACTCAGCCACGCACACTGGGCCAATTCCTCCGAGTGTTGCCAGTTTACAATTTGAGCTAACTAACTTCTTTATACTCTTATCATTTAGTTCAGGACAGCCCATGTAAAGATTCTGACATCATTTAAATTCCAACACACCAAAAATTGTCATTGAAAGGCAGTGACAATGCAATCATTAAGATAAATGAACTTGGGCTCTTCGCTTGCACGCATGCTGAAAACCAGACTTCCAATTCATTCTGAGCTTCTAAGCCTCATTTTTAATCATTTCCAATTCTGAAAACTTCTATTAAGGTCCTCTTAAAGAAATTATATTTGAAAACTAAATTACTAATTACTATTAATAATGGTAATTACTTATTTGGAGAAATAAGGAAAATTTACTTCCCACACAAAATTTTCAAAGTATTTTGCTGAAATAAAAATTAACCTTTCATAAATAATGACTTAATACTCAATTTAGGTAACCAATATACATTATAAGCTCCACATAATCTTGTATGCCTTATGAAAACATATTAATTAACACATTTGGAATTACTTATGTAATCTAAAATAAGAAACCATAATGCTGCCTACCTAGAAATAGAACTACAGACTTAAAACAGAAGTGCAGCCATCCTTGTACAAATATTCTTTTGTTCAGCCGGCCTGCAAAGTGCTGAAAAGGATTAATTCTATGAGTGCAGTAAGTGCTGCACAAGCCCACACATACCTCTTTCACAAGCATTGTCAGCTTTAATAACCAGTTCATTACGCGGGCTGCCTGTATGTCACAGTGGGAAGGGTCTTTGCAAGGGACGGATCTCACTTTTCATGACTGTGAGGAGAATGTAAAAGCTGACAAAACCAACATGACCACATAAGCAATGCTTCACCAATGCCTATGTTAAGAACAATAAGAAAATGACCTTTTCCAAAGCCCAAGCTGTGTGCAGCAGTACAAACCACGACTCTAGGTATAAGCAACCTCTGACCAGCAACCTCAACTCCAGGTGTCACCCAAGACTACTTGGAGTGGAAGCCACTCCATGGAGAGAGCACAGTAGAGACAGCAGCTAATGTCTTAGGTGCCAGCCACCTAGAGAAGGTAGAAAAATGGCTGCCTCCTGCAGGAAGCGCCACTCCCACCCTGTCCCTTTCCCCACAAGCACCTCTGGGGCTGTCCTCACCTTCCTGGGGATACAGAAAGCAGACTGAGCATAACATCATACTTGGAAGAACTGGCTCCTCCATAGCTCCCTAGTTTGCAACAAAAGAAAGAGATAAAAATTGCTTTCCAATCCTGAGCCAAAATGAACACAAAGAGGCCAGCACATACAGGCCAAGGGATGGTAGCAAAAGCAGACTAAAGAAAAGACTCATCCCGGTCACCTTCTGACTCACACAGAAACAGCACTGGACACAGACAGGAACCAGAGAGAAGCAGCACTATAATACTGTGTTACTGTGAGGAACACAAGAGAGAAGGAAGTGGGTCCTGGAAGAATCTGAATTGTGAACTGAAGCCCACAGAAAGAGTGAAAAGAAAAACTTCAATGAAGAAGGTGGTATCTGGTGGTGCCTGCTCCCTGAGTTGGGATTCAGTGCACAAGAAGAGCTGTTTGAACCTGGGGACACATGGTGATGATGACAGTGATGGCTGGCAACCCTGGAGGCCTCTGCAGAAAGATGTGGCAGTGGAGGGGAGTGGTAGACATGGAGGACTACACTGGCTGGTGGTGACTGCAGAGGACTTAGTACGCCCATGGGAGAGTGTGACTGGCCACCAGCCATTTTGGAGACAGGCTGGCTGAGCTCAGAACCCAGAACTGCTGCCGGCTTCATCTAGCAGCTCCCAGGTGGGCTCAGACTCATGGAAATTGCTTGGACTGTGGCAAGCCCAATGAATCTGGTCTTAGGACAAGCCTGCTGATATTATCCACTACTCTGCCAAAATGCTACTGCTGGCTTGCTGGGATAGATCAGAAAATACGGAAGAAATGGACAGATTCCTAGACACATATGAATTACCAAAGCTGACTCAAGATGATATAAAAATCCTAAATAACACAATATCAATAAATTAAATTGAAGATGTAATTAAAAACCTATCAACAAAGAAAAGCCCAGGCCCTGAAAGATTAACTGCTGAATTCTACAAGAAATTTAAAGAAGACCTAACACTACTATTTCTCAAACTCTTTAATGAAATTAAAAGGGAGGCAATACTTCCAAATTCATTCCTGGAGGCAAGCATTACCCTGATACCAAAGCAAAGGAAGGACCCAACTATTCTTAGAGAAATACAGTCTAATTTTCCTAATGAACAGTGATGCAGACATCCCCAATAAGATACTGGCAAACAGACTGCAGCAAATCGTCAAGATTATGTACCATAATCAAGTGGGATTCATCCCAGGGATGCAGGGATGGTTCAACATATGTAAATCAATAAATGTAATATACTATATTAATAGAGCCAAAGACAAAAATCATATGATCATCTCAACAGATGCGGAAAAATCCTTTGACAAAGTCTAGCACCCATTCATGATAAAAATCCTACAGAAAATTGGAACAGATGGTCTTTATCTCAATCTGATAAAAGCCATCTATGACAAACAAACAGCCAATGTCATACTAAATGGAGAAAAACTGAAATCTTTCTCTCTAAAATCAGGAACAAGACAAGGATGTCCACTGTCTCTACTCTTATTCAACATAGTCTTGGAAACTTTAGCTGCAACAATTAGACAAGAGAAAGAAATAAAAGGAATACAGATAGGAAAGGAAGAATCTAAACTATTGTTATTTGCAGATGATATGATACTCTACAGAGAGTATCCACCAAAAGACTACTCCACCAAAAGACTACTAGATTTAATAAGCAAATTCAGCAATGTAGCTGGATGCAAAGTCAACATTTAAAAATTGGTAGCCTTCCTGTACACAAATAACAAACTCACTGAGACATAAATCAAGGAAACAACACTTTTTATGATAGCACTCCCCCCAAAATATCTAGAAATCAATCTAACAAAGAATGTAAAAAGATCTCTACATTGAAAACTACAGTACACTGAAAAAGGAAATTGAAGAGGTTATCAGAAAATGGAAAGATATCCCATGCTCTTGGATAGGATGAATCAATAGTGAAAATGGCCTTACTTTTAAAAGTTACACAGATTCAATGCAATCCCAATCAAAATTCCAATAGCATATCTCACAGATCTAGAGAAATTACTCCTAAAATTCATCTGGAACCAGAAGAGAACAAAGGCAATCCTGGGCAACAAAGGTAAGGCAGGGAACATCACAATCTCTAACTTGAAATTATACTATAAAGCTACTGTTATAAAAACAGTGTGGAACCAGCCAAAAACAAAACAAACAAACAACAACAACAAAAAACAGACCTGAAGATCAAGGACCAGAGTAGAAAATGCAGAAAGAACTCTAGACACACTACACTACCCTATCTTTCACAAAGGTGCCAAACAGATTCACTGGAAGAAAGATAGCCTCTTTAACAAATGGTGCTGGGAAAACTGATTTTACACATATCAAACATTAAAACTGGACCCATACCTTTTATCATTCACTAAATTAAAATTGGAATGGATTAAATATCTTAATATTAAGACATAAGCAAATCTTCTGGAAGATAGAATAGGCAAAACTCTTGAAGACACTGGTATAAGCAAAGACTTTATGAACAAAACACCAACTGCACAGGAACTATCACAAAGAATGAACAACCGGAATCTCACCTTATTGAAAAATTTTTGCACAGCAAGAGAAACCACTAACAGAGTGAAGAGAAAATGTTTTCCCCAGCTGTTCCTCAAACAAAGAATCACTTTCAAGAACATATAAAGAACTAAAAAAAAAAAACCAAAAATCTGTCCTCCCAGATTTAAAGACCCAATCCAAAAATGGGCATCTGAGATGAATACAGACTTCTCAGATGAAGAAATACAAACAGCAAATAAATATTTGAAAAAACATTCAACATCACTGGTCATTTGAGAGATGCAAATTAAACACCTGGAAAAAGTGGCTATTATTAAGAAATCAACCAATAACAAATGCTGGCAGGATGTGGGGAAAAACAAACCCTTCTCCACTGTTGGTGGAAGTGTAGACTGATGCAACCACTGTGGAAATAAGTGTCGAGAATCCTCAGAAAACTAGGACTAGAGGTCCCATTTGACCCAGCTATTTTCCTTCTGGGTATCTTCCCAAAAGAATTAGAACATCGTATCACAGCATTATCTGTGCACTCATGTTTATAGCAGCACAATTTGTAGTAGCTGGATCTTGGAAACAACTTAAATGCTCATTGACTGAGGAATAGATAAAAAAAGATGTGGTATTTTTATGTAATGGAGTACTACTCAGCCATAAAGAAGGAAGAACTGGAGACTTTAACAGGTTAATGGATGAAATTTGAGACACTACTCATAAGTGAAATAAAACACACATCTGTAAACATCATATTGTCTCACTAGTCTGAAAAGCTGAAAAAACAACATATTTATATGTATATATAAATATATTAAAAAGTTAAGATAGTTATATTACTGATTCCTCTGAGTTTGCTGAAAAGAAAGAGTAGTGCTGGTATTGTTCAGACAACTGAATGCAGATGTCTTGTGCCCTGAGTGAATTATTTGGGTATGTACACAATTGTTGCCCCAATTGACGTGTTTTTAAAGTTTGTTTTATATTTTTTCCTTTCTTTTTTTTTCTTTAAAATAAAATGGATTTGGGGGACAAAAGAGGATGAGCAGTGGTCTCAAGGACGCTCCAGGACAGGGAGCTTCAGGCCATGCTGGGCTCACCAGGGTCAGGGCAGGAACTGCTGGTGATTATAAACACCATGCTGTAAACAAAGCATTACAGAAATAGGTCTGGCTGATTTCAGTAGAAGATAAAACTGGACAGGATAATGGATCCAGATTTCCTTGGCTTAAGATAATAAACTAAAACTGAGTTTTAGTTTAGATCTTGCCAAAGATCTAGATGCTGTTCTTAGGGGTTAAGGAGGTGGGAGGAGCAGTGCAGGCGGAGAATAGAAGCCTGCCCAGGAGACCTGTGTGACACACAGGGCCAGGAAGTGACAGCCAGCTGGTAGCAGCCACACACTGGTCAGGACTGCAAACTCTCAAGAGCACAGAGCATTAAACTCAGTTCTTTAAATCCTTTGAGGGTTTAAGGCTCCCGCCTGCTTCAGGGACAAAATGCCAACCCTCACAGAGCTCCAGGACTCTCTGAGTCCCACACATTGTGCTGCACCACACACAGCAGAAAGTCTCATCATCCATTCTCTCCTACTTTCCCACATTTGTCTGAACACTGTGACGCTGAGTTTTGCCTGTTCTCGGCCTTCTGGATGGGTTGGGGTGGGCAGAAGGCACAACAAGATGTCTCCTCCTGTGGTCAAGCATATGGGTCATCTCCATGTCCTTCCCCTAACAGCACCACCAGCATTCCTGGCCAGGTTCCAGTGTTGTGAACCAGAAGGCACCAAACTCCTCTGGGCTTTCTTGTGCAAGGTACAGGTCAGTCCAGAGGTACCAAAAACCCACATCCTTGCCAAAGATCTAGATGCTGTTCTTAATCCCCAGAACCTAGCGAGATGCTGGACATCAATCACACTAAAATTGTAAGTAATTGCAATCATACCACTTGTCTTAGTCCTCATTGCTGAGATAAAATACCCAAAATAGACATCTTGTTGTGCCCACTGCACCCAAAGTTAAAGGAGGAAAAGCCTATTTTGGCTGCTAGTTTGTAAAGGTTTCAGTCCATAATTGACTGTCTCCAAGGTAGAGTGGCATAGCAGAGGGGCATCACAGAGGAGAAACAGTTCATGGCAAGCCAGAAGGTAGCAAGCAAATGACAAGCACCAAGACAACAGCAGCCCATTCTGGCCCTTATATTCTTATCCAGCATTGCACTATGAATCAATCCCAGCATTACATCACTGATCCCAGCATTATACAGTCTAGATCCAGCCATCTCCCCAAATCTCCACCTATAATCACATGAGGCTTTGGGGGGACATGTTTAGTAGCCATAACACTACTAAAAACAGATGGTAACATCAACCAATTATGCTAAATGTCAAACTGAAAAAATTCAAAATTGAATAAAAATGTCAAAATAAACACATCTAAAACATAGGTTAAAGGTAGTCATCAAAAACCTGCCCCAAATAAAATGTCAAGCACAGATATATTCCCTGATGAATTCTGCCAGCTATTTAAAGGAGACTTAGACCAACTCTGTAGAAGTTCCTTCAAAATGTAAAAAAGGAAAGAACTCATTTTGTTAGGGCAGTGTTAACCTGATAGCAAAATCAGACAAAGGCATCACAAGAAAAGGAAACTATAGACCAATATCCCTTATAAATATAACCCCCCAAATGCTTAACAAAATGCTAATAAACTGAATTCAAAAATAAATAAATAAAATGACACACCGTGGTCAAGTGGGTTTTATCTCTAGAATGCAAGTTGGTTCAACATATAAAAACAAAAAAGTTTTCATACCAAGAGAACAAGATTCAGTACTGGCAATGAACTCAGACTTTAAGAGCACATCCCATCCCCACTACCACAAAAAAGACAGTAACAAAGACAGATACATGATCACATCACTAGATGTATAAAAAGCATTTCACTGCCTGGTGTGTGGCACAGGTGTGCCATCCCAGCTAATAGGACTGGGATACAGGTCAGTGGTAGAGGACCTTTGTGTTCAATCCTCAGCACAAGAAAAGAAAGAAGAGGGATAGGAGGAGAAAGTGAGAGATAAAAGAAAAGAAAAAACCATTTGACAAAATCCAATACCCTTTCATGATTAAAAAAAATCTCAAATTGATAATGGGCAGCTATGAAAAACCCCCAGCTACCATCATACTAAGTGGTGAAAGTTTGAAAGATTTCCTCCTAATACCAAGGAAAAGAGTATCAACTCTTATGTACCACTGTGCAGTAAGGTCCAATCAGAGCAATTAGTCAAAAAAGAAACAAAAAAAGCACAAAGATAGGAAAAAAAAAGTAAAATTATCATTATGTGCAGATTACATGATATTTTTATATAGAAAGTCCTAATGAACCCTCTAAAAATCTCCACAACTATTAGGAGTTCAACAATATCACAATACACACCAAGCTGTGTGTGGCAGCACATACCTCTCAGCATTCTGTGAGGCTGGGGCAAGACAATTTCAAATTCAAGCCAGCTTGGGCAACCTATCAACTTAGCAAGACTCTGTCTCAAAATAAAAAACTGTTTTGGGTTCATTCCCTAGTACTACGGAAAAAAAATACATGATCAATATACAAAAATCTAGTGTGTTCTTACATACCAGTAAAGATCAATCCAAAAGTGAAGTTAAAACAATCCCATTCATAATCATGTCAAAAACTGTTTATGAATAAACATGACATGTTCAAAATTCTTTCTCTGAAAATTGCAAAACATTTTTGAAATATTTTTAAAAATCTACTTACATAGCAAGCATATCATTAGAACATAAAAACATGGTTAAAATGGCCATATTCCTTTAAATTTAGCAATATGGTTTCAAAATAATTCCTATCAGGATCTTAGCTGACTTTTGCATAAAATTGGTATGTCAGTTCTAAAATTCATAGGGAAAAACAAGATTCTAAACAACCTAGAAAAAGAAGAACAAAGTAAACAAAGAAGCAAAGGTTCTCATTTCAAGACTTAACACAAAGACTTAGCAATCAAGACAATGTGGTGCTAACTTGTAGGCAGAGACCAATGAGATAGCAGCACAAGTCCAGAACTAGACCCACACTTCTGTGGCAGCCTGATTTTGCAAGAAGAGTACCAAGACAACTCGGTGGTGAAAGGACCCTCCGGTCAACAAATGGTGATATGACAACTGAATACTACATGCAAAAGAATGAAACTGAATCATTACTTCACAACAGGTACAAAAATTAATTTAAATGGATCAAAGACCTAAATGTAAGAGCCTAAACTACAAAACTGCTAGGAGCAAATGTGAGAGGAATTTTCATGACTCTGAATTTGGAAAAAATGAGATACCAAAACCAAAAGCAATACAAGAAAACAGCTTGAATTTCAGCAAAATTAAAAACCTGCATGCTTCAAAGGCACTATCAAGTGAACAAAGAACAGACTGAATGGAAGAAACTAACTGCAACTCATGCGTACAATATGGGGCTTTTACCTAGAATACATAAAGAACTTTAAAATACAATAAAAATACACATCCCCAATTTTTTAAAAGTGAGTACAGATCAAATAGAAAAGTCTCTAGGGAAACTGTACAAATAGCCATGTTACATATGTTAAAAGATGTCCAATATCATAAGAAGCTTCAGGAAAACACAAATTCAAATGACAATGACATAATACACAATGATAGCTAGAAGAAAAATGTCCGATAATAAATGGTGTTGGTGAGGATGTGGAGAATCCTAAACTCTGCCTGTGAGGATGTAAAATGGTGCGGCCACTTTGGGAAACAGCATCAGGTCCTCAGATAACTAAACACAGAATTGCCATGTAGCCCACTCTCAGGAGTATATCTATGAAAATGAAAACAGGATGCAAAATCTTGTACACAAATGTTTATGGTAGCATCGTACATAACAGCCAAAGCTGGAAAACAACTCACACACCCATCAACAGGTGAATGGATAAAAAAATGAGTTACTGAGCCATGAAAAGACATGTAGGAAATTCAATGCATGTAGCTAAGTGAAAGAAAGTAACCTGAAATAGCTATACACGGATAGTTTCAACTGTATGATATTCTGGAAAAGCATGGAGACTGTAAAAACATTGGTGGCTGCCAGGGGCCAGGAGAAAGCAAGGATGAACAGGCAGAGCACAGAAGATTTTTAGGGCAACGAAAATATGTTTTATGAAAATAGTGGATATCTGTCATTATACATTTACCCAAACCCATTGAATATAAAACACCAAGAGTGTGAGCCATGGGTTGTGGATGATGGCAATGTGGCTTACAGCCCATCAGTTCTAAGAGATGCACCCCTTTGTGGGACTCTAACACAGGGGTGGCTGTGTGTGTGTGAGGACAGGGACAGGAGCAAAGTCCCTCTGCCTTTCACTTAATTTTTCTGTGAACCTAAAACTGCTCTAAAAATAATCTACTGAAAAAGATGATGATAAACTGGTTTAATAATAAAAAAGTACACATGTAAAGACAAACCTATTTTCTTACATCTAATAAAAGGCACCTTATGCTACCCAGTATTAAATGCATTGGGGTTGTGTCCAGCCAGCAGTGACTCCATGTTATTTATTTTTAAAACAGCCATTTGCTACATTTGGAGTTCAAGGACTGAGGCAAAATGACTTGTCTAGTAACTTGTCTGTGCAAACACAGATGTTGGACACACAGAACCTAACAGAAAAAAACAGTATACCACAGTGATAAGCCACAAACTAATAAAAGAAATCAAATCACCTGTGAGCTTATCAGGGTACATGGGCATAGAGGATCTCAAAGCCAGCTCAGAAATACCAGGCTAGCAGGCTTCTTAGACACAGCCAATCAAGGAATGATGCAGCCCCTCATGGGACCAACAATGGAGCCCAGGAGCACACACACTGACCTGTCACTCCATCAGACCACCTGATGTACACGTCATGTGGCTGACAGAGTAGAGGAGCTCTGTCGCCCTGCATCAGCTGGGTTTCCCTGTTTGATACGACTGCCTTGGAATGTGAGTTTCTCTACTAGTAAATGATTCAGTCTGTTTGGGGGTTGTTGGAAATCCCAACTTTTGGTCAGCTGGGTAGCATGAGTGGTCTGGGACTGCATTTTTTAAACACAGTAAAAGCCTTAATAAAGTTTATCATCTTGACCATTTTTAAGTGTACAGTTCAGAAGTGTTAACTTTGCACACAGTTACACAACAAATCTTTCAAACTTTATCTTGGTAAAATGAACTCTGAACAGATTTGAACACCCCTTTGTCATCCAACCATTAGCAGTCAAGATACTACTTTATTTTTGTGTGCGTGGTTTTTTGTTTTGTTTTGTTTTTGGCTTTTGAGATAGGGTCTCGATGTGTGGTTCAGGGTGGCCTTGAACTCACTGTGTAGTCCAAAATGGGTGTGAACTCGCAGCAATCCTCCTGCCTCAGCCTCTTTAGTGCTGGGATTACAGGTGTGCACCACCACGCCCAGCTCATCTACTTTGTAAGGGTCTGTCTACTTTCAATACTTCATGTGAGTTGAATTAGGACTGTGTTTTTGTGACTGGTTTAGTGCACAAGCATCATGCTCCAAGGTGAATCCACATAAGAGCTTATGGTAGGACTTCTACTATCTAAGGCATAATATTATTCACTGGACATATAGACCACATTTTTTTCATCCATTGATCCATACAATCACATTTAGACTGCCCTAACCTCTTAGCTATTGTGCATAATGCTGTAATGAACATAGGTAAATAATATCTTTAGAATCTTGTTTCCAACTCATTAGCATATACATCCAAAAGCAGGATGGCTAGATCATGCAGTAATATTACTTTTAATTTTTAGAGGAACTCCATTTCTCCATAGTGTCTGCATCATGTAACATTCTCACCAGTAGTACATACATCCTCCTATTTTTCCACATTTTCTACTATTGGGAATATTCTGTTTGTGTTTGTTTGTTTGTTTAGTAGCCATGCAATGAGTGTGCAGTAATGTCTTATTATGATTTTGACTTGGACTTCCCTGATGACTATAGATGCTGAACGTCTGTGTGCTCATAGGTCACTCAAATATTTTCTTTCAATACATGTATATTCAGATTTTTTATCCATTTTTAACCAGTTTTTTGTTGTTGTTCAGTTGAAAGATTTCTCTGCATATTAGATATTAACCACTTACCAGACACATGGTTGAAAAATTTATGTACACCCATTCTGAGAGTTGCCCTTGGTTATTCCCTTTTCTGTCAAGAAATTATTTTTGATATGGTTCCACTTGTCTATTTTTTCCTGGTTTTGGTGTCATACCCAACAAATCACTGCCAAATCCAAAGTCTTGAAGATTTTTTCTCCTCTGTTTTCCTCCAAGGACTTTTATAGTTACAGATATTATACTCAGGTCTTTAATCTACTTTGAGATAATTTTTCTACGTATCTGATATACAGTAAGGGTCCAACTTCATCCATTTGTATGTGATAACCAGTTTTCCCAATATTATTTGTCAATGAGATGATCTTTTATCCATTGTG
Source organism: Dolichotis patagonum (assembly GCA_004027295.1). Classification (NCBI taxonomy): domain Eukaryota; kingdom Metazoa; phylum Chordata; class Mammalia; order Rodentia; family Caviidae; genus Dolichotis; species Dolichotis patagonum. The sequence goes on from PVJX010004599.1 coordinate 91,029, forward strand.
TAGTCCAAGAGCCCTTATGGAAGATCATCTGACCACATACGTGACAGTTTACTCTTCACTATCTGGTCTGTTCATTTGTTCTCTATGTCTGTCCTCATTCCTTGGTTACTGTATTATTACTACTGTTTTATGTTTTCGAGTCAAGAAGTGTAACTTTATCAAACTTGCTATTTACAATCCTCTGAAATTCCATACAAATTTTAGGAAATGTTTTCTATTGCTGCAAAAAGAAATACCTTTGGGATTTTGGGGGGGGGATTATACTAAATCTGTGTAACACTTTAGGTAGAAGTACATTTTAACAACATTAAGTCTTCCAACTCATTTCTTTCACCAGTATTTTGTTTTCAGCATATAAGTCTTTCACATCCTTTGCTTATTCCTATGTTTTATTCTTATTGGTGTCATTATAAGTATATATGTATGTATATCTGTTTCCTTAGTGTCCTTCTTAGATTATTGTTAGTGTACAAAAATACAAGTAATGGTTCAATGTTGGTTTTGTATCCTGCAACTTTGCTACATTTGTTCATTAATTCTAACACTTTTTATTGGAATATGGACTTTCTACATATAGATCATATAATCTATCACAACTCTGTACTGTTACTCTCTCAATTATTTTAATGTTTTATTATATGTTTGAGTGATCTAATGCCAGGTGCATAGGTATTTATACTTGCCCTGTGAATGACACTTTCATCATTGTATAATGTTCTTTGCATCTTGTGACAGTTCTTCCTTCCATCTCATACGAGTATGGTCACTTCTGATATTTTTCTATGGCAAGCATGGAGCATTTTTTGTATGGATTATCCTCTCCAATATTTTCATTTTCAGACTATGTGTGCCCTTATATCTAAAATGAACACCATATAGAAAGTATTGAGAAAAAAATCTGAACCTTGTTTTAATACTATGGATTAAAACCAAGGCTTCCACATTGAACTATTTCCTCAGTTCTTTTTTATTTTGAGACAAAAGATTACTAAATTTCAAAGCTGTTCAGACTGAGTTCAAACTTGTAATCCTCCTGCCTCAGTCTCTTAGAGTGCTGGAATTACAGCATATGCCACCACACCTGGATGCATATTGATTTTTATCCATTTAGGAGAATTTAAAATTTGATTACATTAAAAGTAATGACTTCAGATGGGTTCTGTGATGCACACCTGTAATACCAAGAAGTTGAAGCAGGAGAAACTTAGGTTCAAGGCCAAGCAAAACCCTGTTTCAAAATACAAAACTGAAAAAGGCTGAGCACTTTGTAGCAGAGCATTTACTTGCATTCTAAAGGCCCTGGGTTCAATGCCCAATAGAAACAAAAAAGAAAGAAAATGAAAAGAAAGAAATTGCTGAATACTGAAATATCAACATCTTGTTAGTTGTGCTCTGTATCTTGTGGTTATTTTGTTGTTCTCTCTCTCTCTCTCTCTCTCTCTCTCTCTCTCTCTCTCTCTCTCTGTGGGGTGTATGTGTATTTTGGTAGTGATTATTTTTATTTATTTCTCATTTTCTTTTGAGCTTCTTCTCTTTGTGGTTACCATGGGATTACATAAACATCCTATAGCCAGGGCTTGATCATACATCCAAAGATCCCTGTAAGTTACACTGTGGGAAAACACTTTATTTTTAAAAATATAATCACTATACAACAACTTTTGTTTTAAAAACTGTTATTCAATGGGCTGGGGATTTAGCTCAGCAGCATAAAGCGCCTGCCTTGCAAGTGTGCTGTCCTGAGTTTGATCCCCAGTATCAATAAAAAAAAATAAAATAACAAAATAAAAATAAACATAAAAACTGTTGACCCCCAGGAAGTCTCCCAGAAAGCAGCATCTCAGGCTGTCTCTTTGGAACCCGAAACTCTCGGACCCCTAGAGTGGCCTGGGCTGTTTGGATCAAAAGTCTGCGCAGACCTGCATCTCGGCGTGACACTTTGGGACTGGTAAGCATGCCCTTCATCCGCAGGGAACTGCCTGGAGACCGGCATCTGGGCTGGGTCTGTTTGGGCCAATAGCCCCGCCCTTCACCCCCAGGAAGTCTCCCAGAAAGCAGC
>PVJX010004600.1:0-93089 GCA_004027295.1 Dolichotis patagonum
AGGGGCAGTGGCTCCCCCACAGGCTCTTGGCTTCCTCACAGGGTCCTAACTCCCCTCTGTGGGCTCCTGGCTCCCTAAGTTGTAAGGCGAATGCTGGGTGTGGCCACCCCGGAGCCTGTGGAATCTCAGGCAGGCCAGGCCACCGTGCTTTGTCCCAGGCAGGTCTCCAGGAGGTTCCCTGCGAGTGAAGGGCCTACAGTTCCCAAAGAGTCAGGCCAGAATGTTGGTTTCTGAAAAGTTCCCGGTCCCAAACTGACCTGGCCAAGATGCCAGTCTCCACAATATTCCCAATTGAAACAGCCTGGGCCACTCTGTGGTCCGAGAGTTTTGGGTCCCAAAGAGACAGGCCATGATGCTGCTTTCTGGGAGGCTTCCTGGGGGGGAAGGGCGGGGCTACATGCCCAAACAGACCTGGCTCAGATGCTGGTCTCCAGGCAGTTCCCTGCAGAGGAAGGGCGGGCCTACCAGTCCCAAACAGTTGTGCCGAGATGCAGGTCTGTGCAGACTTTTGATCCAAACAGCCCAGGCCACTGTACGGGTCCGAGAGTTTCGGGTCCCAAAGATACAGGCCGAGATGCTGCTTTCTGGGAGACTTCCTGGGGGTGAAGGGCAGGGCTAAGGGCCCAAATAAACCCGGCCCAGATGCCAATCTCCAGGCAGTACCCTGCGGATGAAGGGCAGGCCTACCAGTCCCAAACAGTCGCACCGAGATGCCATTTACCCTGTTTCATAGTGTTGTTTTATTAACAATAGAATTTAATCTAATCAAATGAACATTTTCAAAATAAATTTTCTCAGATTCAGATACATAAAAAGGATACAAAATAGTGATTTCCTCTTTAAATTTATATTTTGTGTCTGAGTTCTAGAAATACAAATTATTAGAATTTTAAAAATCTCCTTTGTCATGAATTAGAACCACTTTTCAAAGAAACAAATAATTTACAAGTACCCTACTCTCTGTAATAATGTTGAGAATATTTCTATTTTATCTTTCTTTAACTTTTTCTTGAAATTGGAAAAATTATAAATTAAAGTCAAGAATTTAGTGGGAAAGAGTTCATTTCCCACACGATGAAATAAATGTTATTTAATATCAAGACTCCAGTTGGAGATAGAATTTACAAAAGAGAAATACTACTTAATTGTTTTTAAATTTAAAAAAATGTATATCATAGAGAACAAAGGAAATTACATGATTTTAACTTGATATTTTATAAAAACCAAATGTTTAAAAATATTCAAAGAAAAATTAGCTATCCGTCAAATATACAGACCATAGTAATCACATTAAAAGTGATATTTATCAGGTGCTATTTAAGTATATGGTGAGTATTTAAATAAAATTTATTATAGTATAAGACATTTCCAGTAATACCCTTAAAAATACTTCCCTTGTGATAAACACACTCATCCAGCCCTCTTCTTGCCACTCTCTGAGACCATTCTAAAGTTCTCTTTCGTGAGTGTCTTTTCTGGGTGAAATAAAAATATACTGAATGCTGCTGCCGGTGCTGTACTTCAGAATCTCAGCGTGTGAGATGCCCCAGCGTGTCTTCATCCACCGCGTTCACCTGCGTCTGGCACCATGTTCTTTCTGGCTGTTCTTCCAACATCAAAATGAACATGAAATGTCAGCATTTTGAATCTATGTAGCACATAAAAGCAGTCTAACAGAATAAAGAAAGACATTCATAGCTACTTTCAGAAAGAGGCAAGAATGATGGCGTGTTTTTCAACTGATACCAAGTAATTTGAAGTGATTTAATGGCATTGTGTCTTTTACCGCAGTAATGTTTTTTGAAAAATAATCATTATGTTTTCTAATGCGAACAATGTATATTATGAGAAAAATAAATTCCCAATAATTTTAGCAGCTTTGGCTAAATTCTATTTCTCTGTGATTAAAAGGGTATCACACCCAACTTGCAGGATTTTTGCAGTGATGACATAACTCTTTATATTCTTAATTTTGTTCCAAAGATCCTTAAAAAAAAAGATCTTTTAATTTCACATAGGGTAATAGAAATTTGTGTTCTCTTTCATGCTAAAGAAATAATTAAAGAAATGCCATGGTGAAAAAATAGATTGTTTTCCTTTTCCAGAGTCAGCTTTTAAAATCTTTCCTCTTAATTTTTTATTTTTAAACAGGGTCTCACTTGGTAGTTCAGACTGACCTTGAACACACTATGCAGCTCAGGCTGACCTTGAATTTCTAAATTCCTGCCTCAGCCTCCTGAATGCTGAGATTACTGGTATGCGCCACCTGCATGGCCCTGGAAAAACTTTTCTACTCACAGTGCCTCCTTCAAGAATATTATGGAGATGCAGAGTCAATATTGTAACGTATTGTCCCCAGAGTACATCCATACTTCTTTCATTACTGGGTATAAATTTTACTTTAAAAAATGTATTAATATAAAAATGTGACATGTTTAGTTTTCTTTGTATGATGTGTATTATAATTTGTACCAGCCCCTAGGAAGCATTTTGCTAAGCATTGCCACCAAACCCAGAAATGAAGTGTGATAATATATATGATTTCTGTGGCCAAACTGTAGTGCAACTCTTGTAAATCTTCTGCTCAGTACTTCTCTTCCTTGAGCTTTGGTGTCCATCCTTATTGAGTACCAGTAACTCAGTTTGAACAAGAATCTTGCTAAGTCAGAGTAGAAAGAATCTGGCCTCCTTTCTCCTGTCCTTGGTATTGGTTATGTTTGCTTGTTGGAAAAAATTCCTCACTCCCCAAGTCACATAGAACACTGGAAGCTGCTTTCAGGATTAAAGAATCCTGTTAAGTCAGTGTGGCATGCATATCCCCTGTCCATGAAACTTACAATTTCCAATCCACAAATCCCCCCATCTGTTGCTTGTCTATAAATTCTCACTTCTTGTTATATCTGAAATTAAGCCAAGTTCCCCCCTGAGTTGTTATTCTTATTATGCCCTCCTGGAACACTTTCTGAGTAAAATCTCCTTTTACTGCTTTTTTACAAGAAGCTCATATTTTCTTTAATGATAAACAGAAATAAAACAAACTCAGATTCACTGAATTAGAGAAACAGCACTTAGTTTATCTTCAAGCATCAGTTCCTTTTAGTGATCCAGTAAAAGAATCTCACCTGAAGATCTAGGAGATGGTATGATCTTTATTCTTAGTGTCATCTTTTTGCTATGCATACATTGTTTTTTGAAAATGTATGTTGTCTGTATATTGCTGAGATTAGCAAAACATCATGAAGATTTTTTTTAAAAATATGACATCAGATCTGTCTTACATATAAATCTGACGTTGTTAGAAAAATTTAAATGATGTTACACAGTGATGAAGGGGTAATGCATCTTGTTTAATATGATATGCTTATCGTGAACAGATTAGTTATTATCTGTTCCCTAGTGCTCAGGGATGTACCTGGTTAGCTAATTTTAAACAAGCATATATACTAACAGTACCTGTAGTGTACCACTGTAGCCAAAGTGATCATACATTTGTGACAACCCAATCTGAAATCCTTCATAATGTAAGTTATATAACACTGTGTCGGTCTTTTTCTCATCACAGTTTGGAAATACAGGTGGATGTAATTTATTATTTGTTGCATCAGTTAGGGTTAAAGGTAACCATACAATAGTCCCTATAGTCAGGTGTGGGAGAATACATTAGGCAGTGTGCACTGCAGAACTAGAGGATCCAGTCAAATATGAATGATGTGGAATTCAAGGCAGAGTACTGCATGAGTCTGTATTAAACTTCAGGAGGTTCTACCCTTCAAGGCTGAGGAGTTTGTGCTGGGTGCTTGGAGACAGACATCTAAAGGCAACAGCAAAGCCTAGAACCCCTCCAAAGAAGTGAGTATTTCCCTCTTCTTTCCCTTCTGAGTACAGCCAGGCTACAGGCCCCTTAGTTGGTACCATCCGCTCCAGGGTGAGTCTTCCATGTTCATTGAATCAATAGACACACTCAGTATTGTGCTAAGTCAATCAGATGCATGTTTCCTATTCAAGTTGGCACCATAGTTAACTATGACATTTGTTTCCTCAAAGTGTTCTGTTCTTTGTTGGACAAAGATAGAAGCCTGGACAGGTGAGATAGTCATCATTCATGTTTTATTTGCACAGACAAATGTTTAGCACTATGTAACACACAGTAATCACTCAATTAATATTTGTTTAATATATAAGTGAACAGATCTGAATGAAGTATTTATTTGAAATTTTTGGCGATCTGTGTTTCAGAAAAAATTGTATTTTAATACATGTTCTTTTTTTAAAAAAAATTTATTTAGAAAGAAAAAAAACCAAACAAACAAAACAGAAAAAAAGGGTAGCAACAATACAGAATTCCAAAGGAAAAAAAAGAAAAGAACAACAACAACAAAAAAAAACCCACTAAGAAATCACTAGTTGATAAGATACATACTGTCATCTTGGAAATAGTTGTTCAAGTTACAAAATTAAAGCACACAAAGTAGACATTCAAACAGTGAGACTACTAAGAGTTCTGCTCAACAATCAAACAAAAACAGTAGTATGGTCATTTATCTTACACACTTAAACATACATGCAGTTATATACTTGAGAGCACTTTCTTTTGCTCTCTCCTTTACAGTAGCAATTATGCACTTTGGGTTTTATTACTCCTACAGTTCTTATTACTTTTTTTTATTTTTAAGAGAATAAAACAAAAGAGGGCAGAACAAAGCAGATCAGAACAACATAAGTAACACAACACTTTACAACAAGACAACTGGACATTAACAGTAGCGGTCAGAATATCTCTTTCTCTGCTATAGTTGAGCATAGTTTCAGGTACAATAATATCAAACATAACACAATATTATAAAACCGTTCAAGAGAATGAAAGAATTACAGGATATTCTGAACCGAATAACTATGATCAATGGCTACTATAATATCTCACTTTGAATAAAAAGATTTGTTTATACATTTTCATTAAAGAAAAGGAAAAAAATAGAAAGATGGAGAAAGCAAAGCAAAGAAGAAAAATAAACTGTGAACTGTTTAAGAGTTGATTGCTAAATGTATGTTTTCCTCAACTGTAATGGAAAACTATATAAAAATTGTTGCCAAAATACAAGTACTACTAATATTTATCTGTGTAATTAAAATATCTGATGCTAATATTTAGCAATCCTCATTTAAATTGAATATTGAATCAGGCCTTAAGCATGTGAATCATGTGTTCTACCTGTGAACTACATTTTTAGTCTTTATTCTGTGATGATATGATGTAAATTATAAAAATATTCTTCTCTCTTTCTCTCTTTTTTTTTTGACCAGTTCTTGGTGAGTACTTCTGGCTTGTCTTTAGCTAACTACAAACCTAAGGTTGGCCTCAAAGTTGTAATGATCCCGCTGCCCCAGTTACCTGAGTGTTGGGATTATAGGCATGTGCCACTATGCCCTGCTAAAAATATACTTGTAATTGTTGAATACTTATAATAAACATACTGGAAAAATTAAATTGAAGTACCTAAGATATAACATGTGGGTAGCTTTTTGCTTCCCAATGATATTTTTAATTAGCCTGATTCATTCTCCATTGCATCTTCAAAAAGAAGTAAGAGTAAAATATAATGTGTTAGAAAATACACATCTACCCTTAAGGATATGTTCTTTCTTGCTTAGAGACTTAAAATTTTATTTTAATTAAATAATTATCCCATTTCACAAATAGTAATTGAGTACATATATAGCAGGTATGTCTCCATGCACTAGAAAGCACAATAAAATCAGGAAAAATATATGGTATTGTATGAATATATTTGTCTGGCTCAAATACATCAGTTGAAATCTAATCCTTAATGCAATCATGTCACAGGTAAGCTTAAGGTTACTATGGGGGGGGGGAGTTGGAGACCTACATTCCGGCTTTTGAGTTTCTGGGGGGGTGTACTGGGACAGTGGGCTGGGTCCAGCAGATTTCAGGGTCTCAGTCAACCACTTCAGTGGCCCAGTTTCAGTCCAGGAGGCAGGAACCTTGCATGAGGACTCTGTGCTCAGTTGGGCTGCCTGGGGACAGCTTGAGACCAGGGCTGCCAGTGGTTGAGTTCATATCCACACAACTAGGACAGAGGATTGTGCCCCAGGGGTTTCTCTGGACCCAGTTCTCCACACCCTGCTTCAGCCTCTCAATTTAGGGTGCCAAGTACCTGCAGAGGAGCTGAGACTGCTCAGTAGCAGAAGGTGCAGGAGGAGATTTATGACACACCCGGAGGAAGCTTTGGAACACCACTCAAACCAAGGAAATAAAGAAAAATGACAAAAGGAAACACCAAAAGGCAGGCTCAAATCACCAGCCCATCCCAAGAAAGCCTGGGAGCCATGAACATAGAAGAAAATAGAAGCCATACACCTGAAATGACTGAAATTATATCAACTGAAATAAAGAAGCAACTAGGGGAAGCTATGGAGAAATTCAAATTAGAAATAATTGCCCAGGTAAAAGAAGAAATGATAAAAGTAGTGAAAGAAATAGTGAACACATCTAGTGAAGACACAGCTAAAAAATTAGAGGAACAAAGCAAGCAGATATAATCCCTGGATGAACACTATAAGAAACAAGCAAAATACATAAAGCAGATTCAAAGAGATATATAGGAAATAAAAAATGCTATTGAAAGCTGCCAAAACTGCCTCAAGCAAAGTGAAGATAGAATTTCAGACCTTGAAGATAAGATCACAGCTAGTGAACAGGAAAGGAAAGATCTTTTAAAAATAACAAACAATCAGGAAATAAAAATTCAACAGCTACAAGATGATGCAAAGAAAAAATAACATAAGATTAATAGGTATAAATGAAAAAGAAAGGGACAGCCCAAATGATATCAAGAGGATGTTTACAGAAGTAATAGCTGAAAACTTCCCAAATATGAGAATGGAAACTGACAGTTGGATTAGTGAAGCATATAGAACTCTAAATAGCCATAGCCAAAATAAAACTACACCCAGACACATAATAATCACCATCCCAGGAACCCACCATAAGTACAGAATACTAAAAGCTGTTAGAGAGAAAAGACAGATCACCTATAAAGGAAAACCTATCACAATCACAGCAGACTTCTCAACACAAACAATGAAGTCAAAAAGAGCATGGAGTGAAGTATTTCCGATCCTAAAGAAAAACCACTTCCAACTCAGACTGATGTAACCTGCAAAACTGTCCTTCAAAATGGATGGAGAAATAAGATACTTCCATGACAAAGAACAGCTGAAAAACTTCATGAACACCAAACCAACCCTACACAGAACACTGAAAAACATTCTAGATACACATAGGATAAAACTACCATGCAAGGCAGACAATTAAATAGAATGGAAAGCTAAAGATAAAACAGCAGAAAGATAAAGTGTCAAAAATAAACCAGTATGTAACAGTTATAACCATTAACATAAATGGCCTCAACTCACAAATCAAAAGAAACAGACAGGCAGAATGCATCAAGGAACAGTATCCAACCATATGCTGTCTATAAGAAATGCATCTTACCTAAAAGGAAACCCATAGACTGAAAGTCAAAGGATGGAAAACAATACTTCATGCAACAGGAAACCAAAAAAAAAAAAAAAAAAAAAAAAAAAAAAAAAAAAAAAAAAAAAAAAAAAAAAAATGCGGGAGCAGCAATCCTGTTTGCAGACAATGTGAACTTCAAACCAAGAATGATCCAAAGAGATAAAAAAGGTCACTACATACTAGTTAGGGGAAAACTTCAAGAGGAAGAGATAACAATCTTAAATATATATGCACCAAATTCCAGAGCACCCAGCTATACAAAGCAAATGTTAACAGAAATGAAAAGTCAATAAGCAATAACACAATTATAACAGGAGATTTTAACATAACATTGACACAGAAGGACAGATCAACGAGACAGGAAATCAGCAAAGAAATAACAGAACTGAATCATACTGTGAACAAATGGACTTGATATACATATATAGAGTTTTCCATCAACAACATCAGAATATACATTCTTCTCAGCAGTACCTAGGACATTCTCTAAAATAGACCATATACTAGTCCACAGAACATGTTTACATAAATGCAAAAGAATTGAAATTATCCCATGCATGTTATCGGGTCATAATGACATGAAATTAGAAATTAATTATAAAAGCAACTGCAAAAGCCTCACAAACACATGGAAACTGAGTAATACACTCTTGAGCAATCACTGGGTCATGGAGGAAATTAAAGAAGAAATTAAACAAAATCTACAAGCGAATGAAAATACAAACACAACTTACCGGAATTTGTGGGATACAATGAAAGCAATCCTCAGAGGAAAATTTATTGTACTGAGTTCCCACATCAGGAAGGAAGAACAAACAGAAATAAACAACCTGATGCTACATCTCAAACATCTAGAAAAAGGAGAGCAAGCCAAGCCCAAAGCCAAAAGAAGGGAGGAAATTATAAGGATTAGAGCAGAAATTAATGCAATAGAGACTAAGAAAACAGTACAAAGGATCCATGAATCAAAGAGTTGGTTCTTTGAAAGGATAAATAAAATGGATAAGCCCCTGGACAACCTTATTTAAAAAAAGGAAAGAAAAAACTCAAATTCATGCAATAAGGTATGAAAAAGGTGAAATTACTACAAACTTGGTGGAAAGACAGAAGATCATCAACAACTGTTTTGAAAACTCTCATAGGTTTGATAACAGTGAAGAAATAGACAGATTCATAGGTACATATGAACTACCAAAGCTGAATCAGGAAGATGTAAAACTGCTGAATAACCCAATTTCTATTACTGAAATTGAAAATGTAATTAAGTCCTTGCCAACAAAGAAGAGGCCAGGCCCAGATGGATTCACTGCAGAATTCTACAAGAAATACAAAGAAGAATTATTTCTGACACTCAGACTCTTCAATGAAATTGAAAGGGAAGCAATTCTTCCTTAGTCATTCCTGGAAGCAAATATTACTCTAGTACCAAAACCAGAGAAAGACCCAACTAAAAAAGAGAACTATAGGCCTATCTCCCTAATGAACATAGATGCAAAAATTTTCAATAAAAAATTAGCAAACAGGATACAGCAAATCATCAATAAGATTATTCACATCGACCAAGTGGGACTCATCCCAGGAATGCAGGGATGGTTCAACATACATAAATCAATAAATATAATCCACCATATCAATAGGTCCAAAAGTAAGAACCACAAGATCATCTTTATAGATGCAGAAAAAGCTTTTGATAAAGTCCAACACTCATTCATGATAAGAAACTTACAGAGAATTGGAATAGATGGTCTTTACCTCAATATGATAAAGGCTATCCATGACAAACCTACAGCCAGTATACTATTAAATGGCAAAACATGAAAGCCTTTACCTTAAAATCAGGTACAAGACAAGGATGTCCCCTATCACTGCTCCTATTCAACATCATACTAGAAATACTAGCCAGAAAATTAGACAAGAGAGAGAAATAAAAGGAGTAAAGATAGAAAAAGAGAAAGTTAAATTATCATTATTTGCAGATGACATGATACTTTACATAGAATACCCCCAAAACTCCATTGAAAAACTCCTAGATAAAACAAATAAATTCACCAAGGTACCTGGATACAAAGTCAATACTCAAAAATCAATAGCATTCCTATACACTAGCAACCAAAATACTGAGAGAGAAGTAAGAGAAGCCACACCCTTCACACTAGCATCCAAAAAAATGATGTACTTAGGAATTAATCTCATGAAAGATGTAAAACAGCTATGCAAGGAAATTATAATACCCTGAAAAAGGAACTCAAAAAGGACTTCAGAAAATGGAAAGACATCCCCTGTTCATGGACAGGAAGAACAAACATTGTGGAAATGGCCATTCTCCCAAAATTACTCTACAGATTAAATGCAATCCCAATCAAAATACCACTAACATACCTCATAGATCTAGAGAAATTACTCCTAAAATTCATCTGGAACCAGAAGAGACCTTGAATAGCAAAGGCAATTCTAAGCAGCAAAGGCAAGGCAGGAGGCATCACAATCCATGATTTGAAATTATACTACAAAGCTACAGTAATAATATCAACATAGTACTGGAATAAAAATGCACCTGAAGATCAATGGAATAGATTGGAAGATAGAACTACAACCACAAAGCCACTCAACCACATTATCTTTGATAAAAGGGCCAAACATTTTTGCTGGAAGAATGACAGTCTCTTCAACTAATGGTGCTGGAAACACTGGCTATCCATATGCAGAAGACTAAAACTAGACCCATGCCTATCACCATGTACTAAACTAAAATCTAAATGGATCAAAGATCTAAATATTAAAACAGAAACACTAAATCTGTTGGAAGACAAAGTAGGTAAAAACCTTGAAGATATAGGGGTAGGTAGAGAATTCATGAACTAGAATCAAACTGCACGAGATATACTTCCCAGAATCAATAACTGGGACCATATCTTATTAAAGAGTTTCTGCATGTCGAAAGAGATTTCCAGCAGAGTGAAAAGAAAACCCACAAATTGGGAAAAAAATCTTAATGGATTTTTCCCTCAGACAAAGGACTTCTGTCTAGAACTTACAAAGAATTTTAAAAAATCAGACCCGTGAAATTCAAAGACCCAATCCAAAAATGGGCATCCGAGATGAATACACAGTTCTCAGATGAAGAAATATGAATAGCAAATAAATACATGAAAAAATGTTCATCTTCATTAGTCATGAGAGAAATACAAATTAAAACTACACTGAAATTCCATCTCACCCCAGAAAGAATGGCCAGGATAGAAAAATCTACCAACAACAAGTGCTGGAGAGGCTTTGGGGAAAAAGGAACTCTTCTGCACTGTTGGTGGGAGTGTAGACTGGTGCAGCCACTGTGAGGTGAGTCTGGAGATTCCTCAAAAAGCTGGGTTTGGAAGCCCCATTTGACTCAGCTATTCTGCTTCTAGGCATATTCCCAGAAGAACTGAAAACATCATAACACAGGGATATATGTGCACCCATGTTTATAGCAGCACAATTTGTAATAGCCAGATCTTGGAAACAACCCACATGCCCATCAGCTGAGGAATGGATTAAAAAGTTGTGCTATTTTTATACAATGGAATACTACTCAGCTATAAAGAATGATCACATTGAGACATTTGTAAATAAATGGACACAACTCGAGACCATACTCATAAGTGAAATAAACCAACCTCACATGTGTAAATACCGTATAGTCTCCCCAGTATGAGAGTTGGTAAGAGTATATAAGATTTTACAGTAATCATGATTCCCCATTTCATTGCTTTGAAGCCTTTCAATCTTTTTATTAATCATTTGGAATGGTTTTAATCTGTTTTGTTTGACTTTATTATGCATGATGGTATGAACAGCAGTTTTGAAGAAAACAAAACATTATGGCAGCCATTGCTGATTTAATATTGTCTTCCTTAGAAGTCTTACCATGCTTTTACTCTGCTATTACCATTGGTTCTATCATGTTGTGTCTTATTGGGATTTTAATATATGTGATAGTATAAACAAATCTTTTTATTCAAAATGAGATATTATAGTAGCCATTGATCATAGCTATTCGGTTCAGAATGTCCTTTAATTCTTTCATTCTCTTGAACGGTTTTATAATATTGTGTTATATTTGATACTATTGTATCTGAAACTATGCTCAACTATAGCAGAGAAAGAGATATTTTGACAGCTACTGTTAATTTCCAGTTGTCTTGTTGTAAAGTGTTGTGTTACTTATATTGTTCTGTTCTGATCTGCTTTGTTCTGCCCTCTTTTGTTTTATTCTCTTTAAAATATAAGAAGTCATAAAAATGGTAGGAGTAATAGTACCCAAAATGCATAATTGCTACTGTAAAAGAGAGAGCAAAAAAAGTGCTCTAAAGTATATAACTGCATGTATGTTTAAGTGTGGAAGATAGATGACCATACTACTGTTTTTGTTATATGGTTGAGAAAAAAAAAAGGTTACTATTAGGGTTAGGGTTAGGGCTAGGGTTAGGTATATTTCCACAACACAAGAAACATCCTGTACACATAGTTCAGCCTAAACTTTCTATACACATATTTCACATATTTAAAATTGTAGGTGATAGTCCATGCCACGTGCATCTGATTCCTCCTATTAAATTGAATGTGCATTGAAATATAGATTTCAATTTAGTTTTTCATTTCTCTATTTATAGACACTAAAGTTTTTTGCAATTTTGCATTACAACCCAAGTTACAATAAAATCATCTTGCTTTTGAATAATTTCATTTATCAGTTATCGCCAAATAGGCACTGTGGTGAAATTTCCTGTGTATTTCAGATTTATATAGGTATTTTTGTTTTACTCCCCCAAATAGTTGATCAACTCATAAAACTATTTACAATGTCAAAAGCATGTCTGTTTCTCAAAATCTTATTGAGTTACAGTTCCTTTTTAAAATTGTTAACCATGACATTTTGTTTCTCCATTTGTGTTTTGGCATGTTCTTTAAAATTGTGGTTTCATAATTGATTTTGAAGAGAAGAGTTAAAACTAAGCAACTGCTTAAAGACTGTCAGGCCATCATAGGAGTCTGGAAAAATACAATAAAACTGAAAATATTAAGACTACACTAAGGTGAAAACTGCATAACCTTCTATATATCTATATCTACATATCTATAGATATATATCTATATATGGATCTCTCTCTCTCATATATATATATATAAATTCAAATTTTGCTGAGCGAGATGAGTGGAAAACAATTTATATCCATCATCCCTTAAATCTAATCAAGCTGGATCTTTAAGTTTCTGTATTTCTACAAATCCTTATAAATGTAGGCAATATTTATCTCAAAAACTTGTATATTTGATGCAATTTATTTGAATAGTAAATGACTTAGATTTATGTTTTTTCTTGTTTTGTTTTTTGGAGGTTTTTTTGTTTGTTTGTTTGATTGATTTTTTTTTTTTTTTGTACCAGGGATCAAACTCATGACCTTCTGCTTATCAGGCAGGTATTTGTGCTGCCTAACTAAAGCCTTGGCCCCAGATTTATATTTTTGAAATTTGAAATTTTAACACAAATTTATATTAAACAGTGACAAACAAGAGAATTTATCAAAAGTTAGTCTATCCCATATATTTTCATGGAATTTTTTTTTAGTCAGTGTCTCACGATGTTGAACAACCAGGCCTTACATTATATTTTGTAGCCCAGGTTGGCCTTTAATTCATGGGAATCCTCCTGCCTCAACTTCCAGAGTACTGAAATTACAGGCATGAGCCACCATACCCAGCATATTTAATTCTATTTAAACTTTAAAATTCACTATTGTTCTTTCCATGCAAAAACACTTTATTCATTTGCATGAAAAAATACTATTTATACTGAATGGTTAACATTCAGTTCAGCAACACTCCCAGGAAAATAGTCCCTGAGAATTCTTTTTATAAAATTCACTTCCAGATTTAAGAACATTTGTAAAGCTATTAAAGGGGAAATAATGTTATATTTCCTTTTTCTTACTCCTATCAATATTCTTAAGCAATCTTTTTGTTCTGTAAAAACCATTGTAAGTAAAAACCATATTGGTCATATTTTGATGAGATACCTATTGGCAACAAAATGAAAATGTACCCATGTGTACCAATCTGAATGATGCCCATGAACACCAACAATGGCTGAAGATCATGGTTGACAGAGACCTGAAATAAAATGAAATCTAAGAGCATGAAGATAAAGAGATCAAAAAATCTCATAGACAAAAATAAAAAAAACATGGTTTCTAAATGGATTATACCTGCAAAATTTCAAGAACATGAAAATCTCATAATAATTTTAAAGCAAAAAGAGGTGGAATCCAGACAGAGCCCATTTAATACCTATAATATTATCATTAATAAGAAAACAAACTGTAGTTTTTTATCTTTTTATTGATCTATTCTTCATTCTTATCCTAGAAACCCAATTCATAAAGTTTTTTTAAATTAATTACTTTTAGTTTGGGTTTCATGTATATGAGACATTTAGAATAGATACACAAAAGGCAGCAAGATACACAAATATACTAATGATGCCCTAATGTACTTTGATAATTCTGTGATAGAAGTATAGTTCAGTTCTATTTTCTAAACAAGACTGAAAGCTTTCCAATTTTACAAATGTTCTATAATTAACAGGAGTTTGAACATGTGAGTTGTTTCTATTCTAATACTTTTTAAAAATTTTCAACAAAGTTTGCTAACACCATTATTCAAATAAATTTCAAATATCTTTACATATATATGTATGCTTTCTTATACATGTGTGTGTATATATATATATATATATATGATGCAATTTTTATTTCTACCAGGATATGTATATATATATATAGGTTATATTCATATATTTTAAATACATTCATTTAGTGTTTAATGGATAAGTACATTTACAAGTTATATATACACAAATATAGGCAAAATACCTAAATAAATATAGCGATTTTGTCTTTGTAACTTTCCAAAAGATTGATCAATTTATGTCCCTAATATCTATATACATTTTTAAAAATGTCTTTATTTCCTCTTCTCTTTAAGGACACTAACTTTCTTCCTACATTTACTCCACCCACATTTACTCTAAAACCAAACATTATTCAAGATTAAAATAAATTTTTGTAACCTTTGAGGTTTTTAATGTTCTGGTTTGTCCCTTTTGGTATCTCACCATTTGCATCTCTCTTGGTTTATTGCCAAAAAAAAAGAAAAAACAAGGAGAATTATATGTTCTTAATTATATCTTGCTCTTATAATTTTGCAGTAATAGTCTATTAAACGTAATTAAAATCCCAAATTTTCAGTATGGCCTGTGCCTAGTTCTTTGACTTTGTCTATCATTCTCCATCCAACAGTACTTCATCAGGCACACTAGTTTATCATTTCCCTCAGCACATGATTTTTTTATTTTGTTTCATTATGCTACTGTACACTTTTTGCCTTTACCTGGAATATATTTCCTCCCATTTCTCCATGTCCATATTCCCTGATGTCTTTCATATAGATGAATGATTATCATTTTCTTTTTTTCCTCACACTTCTACTGAATTACTTTTTTGTTTGATTTTTCTTTTTCAGAGAAAGACCTGAAACAAGAAAGTGGGTCAAGGGATTTTACTGGGGAGTTGATCCCAGAAAACAATGATGGGAAATGGGCAAACTCAGAGAAGAGAAGCATAATAAAATGTAAATTAATAGTCAGTCAACCAGGACTCAATTCATAAATATGACAAATGATATGAGGCATATCTCAGGGTCACTGTAGTAATTGGCATGCTAACCTCTACTAACTTTCACCCGTAATTGGGTGAAAGTTTTATTTTTTTAAGGTTTTTTTTTTCAATCTGAGGGCAACTGTACAAATTAACCTGATACTGCAAAATGCTTTCAAAAGTGAAAAGAAATAGACTCTTGACAGGGAAAGATGAGAAATAATTGAAAACTTACTTCAGTGACCACTATTGGTGACTGCAGGAAAGCATATTTGAATTGGAGCATGAATAGAATCCATTAGTTTTCGTGCCTTAAACCACATGGCACTGTAATGTGTGTGCCACATGCAATCTGATGATCCAGAATACTGGAAGCAATAGCCTCAAAACATAAGTGAATGCAGACTGTTAGACAAACAAGCTGCGTAACAACTTGTTTTGCTGCAGTTATACCAAAGCCACAACACATACAAACATTTGCTCTTATTTATTAGCTCTTTTAGGGCTACATGTTTGTGTACTTTTTTCTTGAGGTAATAGCAACAATTTATTTATAACCCACTATATCTGACACAACTATTAGATAATAAAGAAGAGACATTGAATTAATAGTTGTATAGGCTCATCTGTAATTTTGAGGAAACTTTTTACCTAAAAGCAAAAATTACATATAATTGCATTCATTTAAAGAATGCAATGATGTAAAGACAGAACAACACAGGTATGAGAATACAAAAAGAGATCCCTGAACCAAATCATGGAGAAGCTTAACATGAGTTTAGCTCATGACTAAGAAGACTAAGAATGATTTGGAGTAAGAATTAATAGTCTAAGAGGCAACAAGACTGAAGGAAAACTAACTCTAAAATCCTGGATGCCCACCAATGGGCAGGAAAGATTTCGTGCTGCATTCAGCAATATGCAACTAATGGTAATCTCAAAAAGAGAAGCTTTTCAGAGCAATCAGAGAAGAAAATGCTAGCTGGATTGTGATTGTGACAGAATAGAGAATACTGTGGTTGACACTGTGCACAGAAGAGCACTGTACAGAGTTTTACAACATAGAAATCAAGAGACAGTTGCCACAAGAGAGGATTTTCATGGAGGTTCCATAAATATGTTTGGTTTGGTTTTCAAAGTTGGATAACTTGGACAGAAAAAAAAATAAGCTCCCAAAATGTTCAAGAATTCAGAGATGAGACTTTGGGAGGGAGATTAAATCTTGGGACACTGTGTTTTTCTGAGGACTAATCCACCCGATTAATTCATAGCAGAATATGCTATGTGGAGATACAATTGGTTGGAAGAAGTAGGTTGAGAATAGTGTAACCTGGAAGAGTATGTTCTTGTTCCTGGCTCCCGCATCTCCTTCTGGCTTTCTGGAATGAAGGTAAGAGTTTTCCTTTACTTTTATCTTCTGCCTTGATATTTCTGTTTGTGAGACAACCAACCTCAAATTACACTATTCCTCAAATTGTGCATGCCAGATATATTGTTCCAGCAACAGAAGAGTCCTTGAATGCTGAAAGAATGGGACTGTGTAAACAGGAAAATGTTGATAACACAAAATTTAAAGAGATTTTACTAGTACGTATGAATTATACCCAGTGAACTAATAAAATGTTTAAACTTGGGTTAAGAAGACAAACTGTCCCTCCATCAAATGTCAAAGTTTATGAGTAGAGATCAGATATGTGTTCAATTGTAGCCATAGTAATGAAATTTCTTTTCTTGTACTATTTTATGAGTAGCTTAAAAGCAGCAAATAAAAGTAAGATTAGGGTAAATATTGTTGGAGTTTTGAAAAGAGATAAGTTTCAATGAATTTTCTAAGAGGAGAGGAGAGAGTGATAGACCATGGAATGTTACAGAATTTATGTCAACACTAGCAGTTTACCTAATGTTACTGTCATTAATTTAATCAAAAATTGTGCCCATGTTTGTTTTCTTTTTCCTATGACACCTTTTATTACTAATAAAAAGAAAAATTTTACTTTTGAGATTATTCTGTGTTTCCTAAAAGAATAAAAATAAAATGAAATAGGGCAAAGGGATTTGCAAGCAAAATTAGAGATTGTGGAATGGAATTTACGTTGCACAGAAATGAAACTCAGAGAATAAAAAAATGATTAAAGTGTTAATAGTATCAATGGTTTATAAATCTTCATGAAATAGGTAACATAAATGTCAGAAGTGTCATAAATGTCATGAAATAGGTAACATAAATGTCAGAAGAAATAATCTGGAAAAATAATTGCCAAGCAGTTTGAAATTTTCATGAAATTAAGACAGAGAAAATGTTGCAGGACTGGTACCCAACATCGCTTATGATAGGACCAGCAGTATAAGTAATCATGATTCATGTATCTCCATTTGCAAAACATTAGCATTATAAGATAATAATATCATGTGTTTTGTTCAGGATTTCATTTGTATAATAAATATAATGAATATCCAAATGCTTACTAGTATAAATGGTGTACATAAACAATATTTCTTTAAAATATTAGAACATGATAACTAAAAGTTTAGCTTAATATTGTTTGATAAATTGAAAGATTTCTTGTATTGTGATGGGCATTAATAACAGATGATAGTAACAAATTTGGCTTTTACACAATACAGAAAAATCTTTCAAATACAGAATACATAACTTCTATCAATATTTTGATGTTTTATAAGTAAACATCACCAAGAACATACTTGTAAAACAAATGTATGTATCTCCCCTGGTAAAGAAATAACACCCAATGTAACCTATAATGTCAGCAAAAGCTGATGACAGCAAAAACCAAGTACTGAACTTGAGACTCTGTGAAGCAATTTTGGGGAAGGTCTAATGAATCAGAAGTTTATAGATTTCATATTATTAGACAGTGTGAAATATTGAAATTTAATTATTACTTTGCCTGTAGTCATATCTGTTCATTGTAGTTTTGCATTGTAAGGTAGTCAGTTTTTAACATAATATTCCCAATCCACCCCAGACACATTTTGTATGACTACAATATCTTTGCTTTTACAAGATGAAAATTTAAAACTTAGTTCAAAGGTACTTTTAAATTTTCAGAATCATAATTTATGTGTCCTTCAAGTAAAGTTTATAACATCTCTTATCTTTATATGTTGATATTGTGTGTGTGCACGCACGCGTGTGTGTTTGTGTGTGTGTGTGTTGGACACATACGCAAGTTATGTTTAAATTTTTATTGAGGAATACAATCACTAGTTAAATTTATATTACTGCTGGAATCTGATCAGTGCTGTGCTATCACACAAATTTGATTTACAGTAAAATGAATCTATCGTTAACTCTATCCATTTATACAACTTATACAAGAAATCATCATCTGAATAATGATTTCTTCTATAATGCATCTGCTTTGACAATATTGTATGTTATTTGGTTCAAAAGGCTAAACATATTTATAAAGTTGATGGTCTTTCTGAATATCTTCTACTTGTTTAACCATTCACTGTGTAAAATATTAAAGTAGATGCACATTAACTTACTTTTCTGGATGTAAGATTTTTTCAATAGTTCATTCATTCACTGAAAGGGAAATAACTTCCAGACTACTGTGTTCTACAGAGTGAGTATTTCTTTCCTGGGTGCAGCAATGGGTACTGAATCATGATGTTTCTCTTTTCATGATACATCTCATTCTGGTCATCAGTACTTCTATTGGTACAGCTTTCAAATCCTGTATAGGTACATAAAATGCTATATAAAATGAGTTATGATGCTAGAAGAAATAAGCAATCTCTCAATAAAGTAACTTGCAATTATATATATCAAATAATATTGCCTGAGAGTTACAATATTTTTACAGTATTAAATAGGATAGAAGTTCTGCAGACACATATACAGACACTCATACATACACATATTGTCAACTGTTTAGCTAGGGAGTAGAGTACACAAAGGAGATATATAAATATGAGTCAATTTATAATTTGTGTTACATAGTGTTTTCAAAAATTACTTTGTCTTTCCTTCTCCTCAACATTGCTCACTATCTTTATTGGTACAGTGGATTTCAGCTTGCTATCGCTAATTATTAAAGAAAAACAAGCAAAAAAATTTGCAGTCCTATGGTAATCAGTGTACAGTTGTTTTCTGTTAGTGTTCAGTCTGTTGATTTCAACATAAAACTTTCCATACTGAGATATATAAATGGAAGGAGAGTAAAAAGGAATGAAGGAAATAAAGAAACAAGGCAGAAAGGCAGGCAGTCAAGTAGGAAGGAAGGAAAAAA
This sequence comes from Dolichotis patagonum, assembly GCA_004027295.1. Lineage (NCBI taxonomy): Eukaryota > Metazoa > Chordata > Mammalia > Rodentia > Caviidae > Dolichotis > Dolichotis patagonum. Next base: position 19,488 of record PVJX010004600.1, read on the forward strand.
GGAAGGAAGGAAGAAAAAAGGGAAAAAGGAAGGAATGAAAAGAAGGAGGGAGGGAAGAAGGGCCACTGTTTAATATCTTGAGAAAATTTATAGAGTTAATCTGATAGTTCAAAATCATCATATTATTGGTATTTTAATGACAGATGCTATCTGAATACAAACAGAGAAATCAGCATTTTTACAAGACTCATTAAGAGAATTATTATTGAATGTAATGTCAAAACATGCCATTATCCAAGAAAAATTAGGTTATGTTCTCACATTCTGTAGCTGTTGTACAACTGTCAATGCTAGAGTTTGCTGTTATTTAGTATTTACTTGGGTTGTGAGGCTTTGATGTAGATAAATAATCTATGAGATAGGAATACTTTTATGAGGTATATGCTTAAGAAGATCTATTAAAACTGAAATTATTGTATGAATGAGAAACAGAAAAATCATTTTACACAAAATGGTGCTCTTATAGGAATATAGGGTAAATAAAATTCTCTGTATTCTTTTTTTAAAAGTTTTATTTAGAAAGAAAAAAAACAATCAAACAAAACAGAAAAAAGGGTAGAAACAATACAGAATTCCAAAGGAAAAAATGAAAAGAACAATAACAAAAAAAAAACCCCACTAAGAAATCACTAGTTGATAAATTACATACTGTCATCTTGCAAATAGTTGTTCAAGTTACAAACTTAAAGCATACAAAGTAGACATTAAACATTGAGACTATTAACAGTTCTGCTCAACAATCTAACTAAAACAGTAATATGGTCATCTATCTTCCACAATGAAACATACATGCAGTTATATCCTTTAGAGCACTTTCTTTTGCTCTCTCCTTTATAGTAGCAATTATGCATTTTGGGTTTTATTACTCCTGCAGTTCTTATTACTTTTTTATCTTAAAGAGAATAAAACAAAAGAGTGCATAACCAAACAAATCAGAACATAACAACATAAGCAACACAACACTTTACAACAAGACAACCAGACATTAACAGTAGCTGTCAAAATATCTCTTTCTCTGCTATAGTTGAGCATAGTTTCAGATACAATAATATCAAACATAGCACAATATTACAAAACCATTTAAGAGAATGAAAGAATTACAAGACATTCTGAACCAAATAACTATGATCAATAGCTACTATAATATCTCATTTTGAATAAAAAGATTTGTTTATACTATCACATATATTAAAATCCCAATAAGACACAACATGATAGAACCGATGGTAATAGCAGAGTAGAAGCATGGTAGGACTTCTAAGGTAGATGATATTAAATCAGCAATGGCTGCCATAATGTTTTGTTTTCTTCAAAACCACTGTTCATACCATTATGCATAATAAACAGATTAAAACCATTCCAACTAATGAATGAAAACATTGAAAGGCTTCAAAGCAATGAAATGGGGAATCATGCTTACTATAAATTCTTATATACTCTTACCAACTTTCATACTAGGGAGACTATACGGTATTTATATGTGTGTGTTTGGTTTATTTTGCTTATGAGTATGGTCTCTAGTCATGTCCATTTGTTTATAAATATCTCAATGTGATCATTCCTTCTAGCTGAGTAGTACTCCATTGTATTAAAATACCAAAACTTTTTTATCCATTCCTCAGTTGAGGGGCACTTAGATTGTTTCCAAGATCTGGCTATTACAAATTGTGCTGCTATAAACATGGGTGCACATATATCACTGTGGTATGATGTTTTCAGTTCTTCTGGGAATATGTCTAGAAGCAGAATAGCTGGGTCAAATGGGACTTCCAAACCCAGCTTTTTGAGGAATCTCCAGACTGACCTCCACAGTGGCTGCACCAGTCTACACTCCCACCAACAGTGCAGAAGAGTTCCTTTTTCCCCAAAGCCTCTCCAGCACTTGTTGTTGGTAGATTTTCTATCCTAGCCATTCTTTCTGGGGTGAGATGGAATCTCAGTGTAGTTTTAATTTGCATTTCTCTCATGACTAATGAAGATGAACATTTTTTCACGTATATTTGCCATTTGTATTTCTTCATTTGAGAACTGTGTATTCATTTCAGATGCCCATTTTTGGATTGGTCTTTAAATTTCACGGGTCTGACTTTTTAAAATTCTTTATAAGTTCTAAACAGAAGTCCTTTGTCTGAGGGAAAAATCCATTAAGATTTTTTTCCCAATTTGTGGGTTTTCTTTTCACTCTGCTGGAAATCTCTTCTGACATACAGAAACTCTTTAATAGGATATGATCCCAGTTATTGATTCTCGGAAGTATATCGCATGCAGTTTCATTCTTGTTCATGAATTCTCTACTTACCCCTATATCTGCAAGATTTTTACCTACTTTGTCTTCCAACAGATTTAGTGTTTCTGTTTTAATATTTAGATCTTTGATCCATTTAGATTTTAGTTTAGTACATGGTGATAGGCATGGGTCTAGTTTTAGTCTTCTGCATATGGATAGCCAGTGTTTCCAGCACCATTAGTTGAAGAGATTGTCATTCTTCCAGCGAACATGTTAGGCCCATTTATCAAAGATAAGGTGGTTGAGTGGGTTTGTGGTTGTGGTTGTATCTTCCAATCTATTCCATTAATCTTCAGATCTCTTTTTATTGCAGTACCATGTTGATATTATTACTGTAGCTTTGTAGTATAATTTCAAATCATGGATTGTGATGCCTCCTGCCTTGCCTTTGCTGCTTCCCATTGCCTTTAGTATTCTAGGTCTTTTCTTGTTCCTGATGAATTTTAGGAGTGATTTCTCTAGATCTATGAGGTATGTTAGTCGTATTTTGATTGGGGTTGCATTGAATCTGTAGAGTAATTTTGGGAGAATGGCCATTTTCACAATGTTTGTTCTTCCTATCCATGAACAGGGGATGTCTTTCTATTTTCTGAAGTCCTTTTTGAGTTCCTTTTTCAGGGTATTATAATTTTCCTTGTATAGCTGCGTTACACCTTGTGTGAGATTAATTCCTAAGTATTTCATTTTTGTGGATGCTGGTGTGAAGGGTGTGGCTTCTCCTACTTTGCTCTCAGTATTTTTATTGTTAGTGTATAGGAATGCTATTGATTTTTGAGTACTGACTTTGTATCCAGCTACCTTGCTGAATTTATTTATTATATTATATTTACTTTGTCAATGGAGTTTTGGGGGTTTTCTATGTAAAGTATCATGTCATCTGAAAATAATGATAATTTAACTTCCTCTTTTCCTATCTTTACTCGTTTTATTTCTCTCTGTTGTCTAATTGCTCTGGCTAGGGTGTCCAGTACTATGTTGAATAGGAGCAGTGATAGGGGACATCCTTGTCTTGTACCTGATTTTAAGGTAAAGGCTTTCAGTTTTGGGCCATTTAATAGAATACTGGCTGTAGGTTTGTCATAGATAGCCTCTATCATATTGAGGTAAAGACCATCTATTCCAATTCTCTGTAAGTTTCTTATCATGGGTGACTGTAGGACCTTATCAAAAGCTTTTTCTGCATCTATAGAGATAATCATGTGGTTCTAACTTTTGGCTCTATTGATATGGTGGATTACATTTATTGATATATGTATGTTGAACCATTCCTGCATTCCTGGGATGAATCCCACAGGGTGAATAATCTTCTTGATGATTTGCTGCATCCTGTTTGCTAATATTTTTTTGAGAATTTTTGCATCTGTGTTCATTAGGGAGATTGGCCTACAGTTCTTTTTTTTTAGTTGGGTCTTTCTCTGGTTTTGATACTAGAGTAATATTTGCTTCCAGGAATGACTTAGGAAGAATTGCTTCCCTTTCAATTTCATTGAAGAGTTTGAGGAGTGTTGGAATTAAGTCTTCTTTGTATTTCTTGTAGAATTCTGCAGTGAATCCATCTGGGCCTGGCCTCTTCTTTGTTGGCAAGGACTTAATTACATTTTCAATTTCAGTAATAGAAATTGGGTTATTCAGCAGTTTTACATCTTCCTGATCCAGCTTTAGTAGTTCATATGTACCTATGAATCTGTCTATTTCTTCACTGTTATCAATCCTATGAGAGTAGAGGTTTTCAAAATAGGTGTTGATCTTCTGTATTTTCACCAAGTCTGTAGTAATTTCACCTTTTTCGTTCCTTATTGCATGAATTTGAGTTTTTTCTTTCCTTTTTTAAATAAGGTTGGCCAGGGCCTTATCAAATTTATTTATCCTTTCAAAGAACCAACTATTTGATTCATGGATCCTTTGTACTGCTTTCTTAGTTTCTATTGCATTAATTTCTGTTCCAATCCTTATAATTTCCTCCCTTCTTTTGGCTTTGGGCTTGGCTTGATCTCCTTTTTCTAGATGTTTGAGTTGTAGCATCAGGTTCTTTATTTGTGTTTGTTCTGCCTTCCTAATGTGGGAACTCAGTGCAATAAATTTTCCTCTGAGGACTGCTTTCAGTGCATCCCACAAATTCCGGTAAGTTGTGTTTGTATTTTCATTTGCTTGTAGATATTGTTTAATTTCTTCTTTAATTCTCTCTGTGACCCACTGATTGCTCAAGAGTGTATTATTCAGTTTCCATGTGTTTGTGAGGTTTTTGCAGTTGCTTTTATTGTTGATTTCTAATTTCATGGCACTATGATCTCAAAACATGCATGGGATAATTTCATTTCTTTTGCATTTACTTAAACATTTTCTGTGCACTAGTATATGGTCTATTTTAGAGAATATCCCATGTACTGCTGAGAAGAATGTATATTCTGATGTTGTTGGATGGAACACACTATATACATCTATCAAGTCCATTTGTTCATGGTATGATTCAGTTCTGTTATTTCTTTGCTGATTTTTTTGTCCAGTTGATCTGTCCCTCTGTGTCAATGTTATGTTAAAATCTCCTGTTATAATTGTATTTTGGCTTATTGACTTTTCATTTCTGTTAACATTTGATTTCTATAGCTGGGTGCTCTGGAATTTGGTGCATATATATTTAAGAATGTTATCTCTTCCTCTTGAAGTTTTCCCCTAACTAGTATGTAGTAACCTTCTTTATCTCTTTGGATCATTCTTGGTTTGAAGTTCACATTGTCTCCAAACAGCACTGCTACTCCCACTTTTTTTTTTTTTTTTTTTTTTTTTTTTTTTTTTTTTTTTGGTTTCCAGTTGCCTGAAGCATTGTTTTCCATCCTTTGCCTTTCAGTCTATGGTTTTCCTTTTGGGTAAGATGGGTTTCTTGTAGACAGCATATGGTTGGATGTTGTTCCTTGTTGCTTTCTGCCAGTTTGTTTCTTTTGATTGGTGAGTTGAAGCCATTTATGTTAATGGTTATAACTGTTATATATTGGTTTGTTGTTGACATGTTACCTTTCTGCTGTTGTATCTTTAGATTTCCATTCTATTTAATTGTCTGCCTTGCTTGGTGGTTTTATCCTATGTGTATCTAGAATGTTTTTCCCTATTCTGTGTAGGGTTAGTTTGGTCTTCATGAAGTTTTTCACCTCTTCTTTGTCATGGAAGTATCATATTTCTCCATCCATTTTGAAGGATAGTTTTGCAGGGTATGTCAGTCTGGGTTGGAAATGATTTTCCTTTAGGATCGGAAATACTTCACTCCATGCTCTTTTTGACTTCATTGTTTGTGTCTGTCTTTTCTCTCTAACAGCTTTTAGTATTCTGTACTTATGGTGGGTTTCTAGGATGGTGATTATTATGTGTCTGGGTGTAGTTTTATTTTGGTTATGGCTATTCAGGGTTTAATATGCTTCACTAATCCAAATGTCAGTTTCCATTCTCATATTTGGGAAGTTTTCAGCTATTAGTTCTGTAAACATCCTCTTGATATCATTTGGGCTGTCCCCTTCTTTTTCATTTATCCCTATTAATCTTATGTTATTTTTCTTTGTATCATCGTGTAGCTGTTGAATTGTTATATCCTGATTCTTTGTTATTTTTAAAAGATCTTTCCTTTCCTGTTCACTAGCTGTGATCTTATCTTCGAGGTCTGAAATTCTATCTTCACTTTCCTTGAGGCGGTTCTTATAGCTTTCAATAGAATTTTTTATTTCCTGTATATCTCCTTGAATCTGTTTTATGTATTCTGCTTGTTTCTTTTAGTGTTCATTCAGGGATTCTATCTGCTTGCTTTGTTCCTCTAATTTTTTAGCTGTGTCTTCACTAGATGTGTTCACTATTTCTTTCACTGCTTTTGTCATTTCTTCTTTTATCTGGGCAATTATTTCTAATTTGAATTTCTCCATAGCTTCCCCTAGTTGCTTCTTTATTTCAGTTGATATAATTTCAGTCATTTCAGGTGTATGGCTTCTATTTTCTTCTATGTTCATGGCTCCCAGGCTTTCTTGGGATGGGCTGGTGATTTGAGCCTGCCTTTTGGTGTTTCCTTTTGTCATTTTTCTTTATTTCCTTGGTTTGAGTGGTGTTCCAAAGCTTCCTCTGTGTGTGTCACAAATCTCCTACTGAACCTTCAGCTACTGGAGTAGTCTCAGCTCCTCTGCAGGTCTTGGCTCCCTAAACTGAGAGGCTGAAGCAGGGTGTGGAGAAGTGGGGCCAGAGAAACCCCCGGGGCACAATCCCCTGTCCGGGGGGGGTGGATATGAACTCAGCAGCTGGCAGTGCTAGTCTCAAGGTTGTCCCCACATCAGTCCAATTTAGTCCAGAGTCCTCGTGCAAGGTTCCTGCCTCCTGGACTGAAACCAGGCCACTGAATGTGGTTGACTGAGGCCCTGCAATCTGCTGGGCCCAGTCCAGCATCCCAGTAGCTTCCCAGAAACTGTAAAGCTGGGAAGTAGCTCTCCAACTTTCTCCAGGTCCCTGGAACTCCAATTCTCTGTATTCTTAAAAATCTACATTAGTTCATGTTTGAGGTATATAATCTTTATATTCATTATAGTGGTAAGTACATGTTTTCAACACATTAATTTTTACTTTCTTTTCACTTCCATTCTTCTTTTTTCTTTCAATCTCTAGATACCAAACCCATTTTCAATAGATTTGTCTTACATTTTTAATGACTATTTTTATTTTTAAATTATTTATAATTAAGTTTTCTCATATAAGTAAAGTTATGTGATTTTAAAATTATGTGTCTGATTTATTTCATTTAAAATATGGCTTTTAGTTACATTATTTTTCCTGAAAGCAACTCAAGTTATCTTTCTTCATGTACTCCATTATGCCTAAATATCACATTTTCTTTATGCATTTGTCTGTGAATGTATATAAGCTTCCAAGCTTTAGCTATTAATAATTGTTTTGCTACAATGGTAACTATGCATGCATCTGTGTGGTACAATGACTTTACCACTTTTTGGAAAATACCAGAAGGACAATAGGTAGGTCCAGTGGAATTTCTAAACTGATTTCCATAATGGGTGTACTAGTCTACATTCTTACCAACAGTGGAAAAGTTTGAATTTTCCTTTACCCTAGCCAGTGAAAGGTTCTTGCCCTAGTATAAGTTACTGTACAATTATAGCAGTGGTGTAAGGTGGTGGAATGACAAAGAGGGAAGCAGGAAGTTCTTACCACTTGTCTTAGTTACTTTTTACTCATTGCTAGACAAAATACCTGATGCCCAAAGTTAGGAAAGGAAAGGTTTATTTCTTACAGTTTTTGGAGGTTTCAGCCCATACTCAGTTGGCTCCAAGGCAGAGTGGCATGGCAGGGTCGCAGTTCATGGTGGCTGCAAACAGCATGGCAGAAACCAGCAAGAGAGAGAGACACGCCTTCTTCCTGCCATTACATCACATCCTGCCTCCACCCTTAGGCCGGTGTAGCACTCACACCCCCAATCCAAGCAGTAGACAATGAACTAATCACAAATGCATAATACAAAGGCATGAGGCTTGGAGGCCACTGACATAAACCATGACATTCCACCCCTTGCCCCCAAAGACTCATGTACAACCTTTATACAAAAGACATTTAGTCCATCTCCAAGAGTTGCCAAAGTCCTAATGTTTTCAGCGTTGCTGACAAGTCCAAGTTGCAAGTCTCCTCCAATATCTATGGCAAACTCTTAACTGTAACCCCCTGTACAAATGAAACAAGGTTAAACATTTCTGAAATGCAAAGGCACAAAATAAACATTACCATTCCAAAAGTTACAAATGGGGGAATATAAAGCATTGTAAACAAGGCAAGTCCAAAGCAGGGGGAACATTAAGTCCTAGAGTTCCATGCTCAGCATTTGAAGCAATCTGATTGCAAGCTCCAAAAGGCTTGGGTGATTCCACCCCCCATAGCACTTCCAGGGATTTCAGCTCCTGCAGCTTCTGTCTTAAACCCTCTCTGCTCAGTTTTCGCACCTTTCCTTGGATGATCCATGTTCTTGGCTTTTCCAAACTTCAGGGGTCTCCACTGCAACTCTGGCTTCACTCTTACATCTTTACAAATTGCCCTCTCGGGGGCACACTGCTTGACCTCCCATGCCCTTTGCAATCGAGGTGGAAGCTGTCTTACCCTCAGAATTTGTGCATTTTCCTTGCACCTAAAATCAGCACCATGTGGATGCCACCAAGGCTTGCTGCCAGCTGGAGCAGCAGCCAGGCTTTTTGCTCTCTTGGCTGTAGGGTTCGATTGCCTAGATCACTGGGCTCTGTGAACCCGTTTGTGAAGAAAATCTTTTCTATGTTGCGGCCATTCTGGAACCTCATGTGGCTTCAAAGGGTGGAGACCCGCTGCTTCCAGGGATTCCTGGTGGCAATCTCTTATCTCTCTGTTTCTTCTCAGCAATCAAAGTCTCAGCACTATCTTTACAATCCACAGCTTTACTGGAGTTTTCCTTCTGGCAAAACTCACAATGTTTTAAATTATCCTGCTGGGCTCTTTGATTTGCAACATAGATCTGGCTAAAAGCCCCCAACAATAGCCATGCCACAGTCTCAATGTTTGACTGCCTTGAAATTTCCTTTGCCAGATTAATCAGTCCATTACCCTTAATCTCAGTCTCAGGCAAAGTCTTTGGTCATGAGCAAAATGCAGACAAACTTTCTGCCAAGCCATAACACACATCGTAGGGAGCCCAACAACCAATACAGTCCTCCTTCCCAGCAGAAACCTTGCATACTTGGTCTTTACCATCAGGCTTTCTATCAGCCTTCTGGTTTCCTGAGCTCTGATCAGAATCTCCTCTACAGAACAACCTAAGTTGCTCCAGCTCTGTGCATCCAGGAGACATGTCTGAACCTTTCCAAACTCTGCCCACAAGCCATTTCCAAAGCCTCTTGAAAAATATGGTCAGGTGTAGTCACAGCAATGACCCCACTCTCGGCACCAAATTCTTAGTTATTTTTTACTCATTGCTGAGACAAAATACCTGATGCCCAAATTTGGGAAAGGAAATGTTTATTTCTTACAGTTTTTGGAGGTTTCAGCCCATACGCAGTTGGCTCCAAGGCAGAGTGGCATGGCAGGGCCGCAGTTCATGGTGGCTGCAAACAGCATGGCAGAAACCAGCAAGAGAGAGAGACACACCTTCTTCCTGCCATTACATCACATCCTGGCTCCACCCTTAGGCTGGTGTAGCACTCACACCCCCAATCCAAGCAGTAGACAATGAACTAATCACAAATGCATAATACAAAGGCATGAGGCTTGAGGGCCACTGATATAAACCATGACATCACTTCCTGCTTCTTCTTCAGCCTGAATTGCAACTCCCCTTCCTGTGTGCATGCACAAAGAATTTCAGTTGGTCCCTCACACATCATCAACATCCGTCCCATGCACCACTTCCAAATCAGAGGTCACATAACCCTCTGCCTATCCCTATCTGGTCAGAGACAGCCCAACCACCATGGGTTGTTTGCTCCTTTCCATGTCCTCCATAAACCTATTCATTTTGTGCTTTCTGCTTCTCTATTGTGCCAGAGCACTCTAACATAATGGTGCCTTAAGACTTGGATGGCAGAGTGCATTGGCTCCTGGGAGTCACTCCCAGTTCAAGCTACCCTGCCTGTGAACCACCTTTCTTCTTTCCTCTGGGAGCTGTTTATTTGCTGCTGCTAATCCACATGCAACACTGACCCTCCTCACTCATCACAGGTGAGCTGCCCACTGGGGTTTTCTGTTCCTAAAATTCACAAGCTTGCATCAGAAGATGTATTTGTTGCTGTCCCTGGACAGAGATAGCAGTTCTCATGTTCCTTGGAAAGGACAGCCCAAGGCAAAACTGTTGCCCTCTTGTTCTCTGGGACCTTGCCCCACATTCTTTGATGATGGTCAATGAGAATGAATGTTGGGACTTTCCGTGTCACACTTTCAAAACAGGTGATGACTTCTTTTGATAGGTGTGATCCAGGACAGCTTCCACATTCCTTGAGGGGAGCTAAAGCTCTTACATCCTGAGACAAAGTTATTCTCTCATGTTACTTATAATTAGGTCATGGGGACCATTTCCTGTCCCACAAAAAGCACACCTCTTGGGTGCCTGATTCATAATCTTGGTTCTCTTGGCCTCAAGAAGGCTATAAAAACAAAAAAACCCAGATATTTCATTTATAATTTTGTCATGATGGTGGCAAGTTGGCAGAAAATCTTCATTTTTAGGCCTTTTTCACTTTGAGGATGTGTCCTTCTCTCACCCTGTCTTGTATAATGGCCCAAATACTTCTGGTTCACTCTGCTCCACCAGGAAGTCTCCTTCCCTGCCCACCAGACCCTTTAGATGATGTGTCTCCTGTCTTTATGACTCCTCCCCCATATCTCCAAGACCAAACCACCCAGTTTCTCAGCCAGAGGTTTCTGTGCCACTTGTGCTGTCCTCTCACTTTCCTCACCCTTAGTGGCCTTTAATACTTCTCTTAGTTTCTCTCCCCATTCTCAGATTTCTTAATCCCTTCCACCTGAGCCATCTATTCTATTGGATGGCTCTTCTTCTTTGTCACCATTTTCCCTGCCTGCTCACCATACTCATTCTTGTGTGTTTCAGCTACCTAGCATACCACATAGGATTTGATGTCATCTTGCAACCCATAACACATGGTCTTCAGCAGCCATCTTGCTGCAACTCATATGGAGGACAGCTACCATCTTGTGGTCATCCTCCATATTACAGTGTGCCACCATCTTGAACAGGACACACGTAAATAGCTACCATCTTGCAGTCCCTCATTATGGAGCGAGCAGCAGCTGTCTTGTTGTGGGTCTCATGGTAATCAGTCGCCATGTTATGCTTCCCTGTCGCATGGTGGTCAATCACCTGGTAATTTCCCACAAAATCCTACCAGGCAATTGGCTGCTCAGTGGCCTTCTACACCTTCCACTCCACATCCTTCTCAACCTCACTCCCTATTTCCCCTTCAGGAACAGGCTGGTCCTGAGGTACTAGTTCATATTCATGTTCTGTTTTCCCTTCACTGATCTATCTCAGAGTAACCATAAGTTAGGCTTCTTTTCTGCTATTCTTATTTCAAGAGACCTCTAGTAATCAACTTATTAAAAGGTTCACACTAGTCTATTTATTATAGTTGAAATTGCCCAAATATATTTGAGTGCACTCTGATTTTGTAAAATGTTTGTCAGTCTTTATATCTGTTATCTCTTTGTCCAGTCTGTTTATACTCTACAGATCAATTGCCCATGTTTGTATTAGTTTATTTTTCTATGATGGCCAGTGATATTGATCATTTTTAACTGTCTTTATTGGCAATTTGTACTTTTTCTTTTGAATAGTGTCTGTTCATTTAATTGGCTGTTTTATTTTGGTAGATTTGATTTTTTCTTTGTTGAGTTCTTTGTAAATTCTAAATAGTATTCTATCAGAGATCTGTGGTCAAGATCCCAACTGCCTGTGTGAGGGGTATGGTAAAATGATGAAATAAGAGATAGAGACAATTTAGTAAAATAAAAGAGGAACTGGGACAGCAATGACCAAGACTCTCCAGTTAGCCACATTTTATTAGCCAGTATATATGAAGGCATAGAAAGTAATTCCAGGAACAGTAATGGTGTGTTCTGTGGACTAGTTAAAAGAAAAATAAAGAATTCTTGCAAGGGTGAGACAGAGACAATAAGGAAACTCTAGTTTCCCCAGACTTTACTGTTGCTACTACATTGCTGTAAAGAGCCTTATCACCCTCAGTGGTCTTATCTTGCCCTGTGAGTATCATAGTATCACTAGCCTTAGGGCTTCAGCTCTGGCCAGAAGAAATCTCCTTCCAATCTGACTCAATGGGTAGGACAATGACAGCCTCAGAAGTCCTCCACATTCAGTTTATAATATGTAGTTCTGGACAGTATTCCTCCATCAGACAAGTAATTGGCAAAAAATTTATCATATTGTATGCTGTCTCTTCACGCTACTGTTTTTTTTTCTTTATAAAGCCTTTTAATTTCATAAATATCATTTGTTGATTCTTGTTTCTATTTCTTGTGCAACTAGGGTTCTGTTTAGTATGTTTTTCTTGTACCTATGTATTCAAGAGTTTTATCTATTTTATCTTCCAGTAGATTGTCTCTCTTTTAATATCTGCATGCCTTAATTCATTCTGACTTTATTTTGGTTCATAGATATGCTTCTAGGTTTATTCTTTTGCAGCTGTGCAAGCATTTTTCTCATCATGGTTTGTTAAAAAGTTTGTATGTCCTCCACTGTATGCTTGTGCCCCTTTATAAAAGATCAGATGGCTTAATGTACTTGGAGTTGTTTATTCATCATCTACTGTGTTCCAGTAAACCACATGTCTGTTTTTGTCCAGCATTATGCTGATTTGTTCAATAGTTGTGTAGTATAACTTGAAATCTGGAATTGTGAGACATGCCACTTTGTTTTTAGTATGCAGTCTTGCTTTTCTATTCTTGTTTTTTTCTAGTTACACATAAATCTTAGGATAGATTTTGCTAATTCTGTGTGAAATGCAGTTGATACTATATTTTGATTAGTATTGCATTAAATCTATATATCAGAATTGAATGTGTGGCCATTTTTTGAATGTTTGTTGTTCCTGTCCAGGAACCAGGGATATCTTTTTTTCCAATTTCTAATTTATTCTTCAATACCTTTTTGCAGAGTACTATAGAATCATTATAGGTATCTTTCACTTCCTTAGTTGGTATGATTCCTAAATACTTAATACTAACATTCCTAAATACTTAATATTTTGGTGATAGTTTTTTCTTACTTTCTTTCTTGGTGAATACATTATAGGTGTACAGGGACACTACTAATTTTTGTGTGTTGATTTTATGTCCTACTATATAGCAGAATGTGTATATTAGTTTTATCAGTCTTTTTGTGAAATCCTTTGGCTATTATATGTAGAAGATCATGAAGGCTAAAAATAATTATAATTTTATCAAATCCATTCCTATAAATATACCTTTTATTTCTTTCTCTTGCATTATTGTTCCAGCTATAACTTCAAATAAAATACACTGTTACACAGCAAGGGTGTAAGTGTACATTCCTGTCTTGTTCTTGATTTTAAAACAAATTTTTTCACCTTTATATCACTAAATATGGTGTTGAATGTAGGTTTATTATAAATGGATTTTCCTGATTCCACATCTTTCTGTCTATATTTTCTTTAGGTGTTTTACACAAATGTATGCTGAATTCTGTAAAAGATTTTTTTAATCTATTGAGGAAAATAATGTGATTTTTGTCTTATTTTTGTTTTTATGATATGTTACATTAATTATTTTACATAAGTCAAATATTTCTGTGTCCTTGGGATGAAGCTTACCTAGTAAAAAATGTCAAAGCTTATTGAAGATTTGTTCTGTGCTGCTTATCAGTACTTTGTTGTGAATTTTATCTCTATATTGAAAAGATCGGCTTATATTTTTCTTCTATATTGTGTCCTTATCTAGTTTTAGAATCAGGGTAATCCTAGCTTTGAGGAATAAATATGGAAGCACTCCTTCCTTTCCATTTCATTAAAGAATTTTCTGGTTAATCCATACAGACATACAGTTCTGAGCTTTTCTTTGTTACTAGATTTATTTCCTGTCTGTATTTGATTGCCCATTTTAAATTGCCCAAGGTTTTTATAACTTTTTGTTTCAGTTTTAGTAGTTCATAAGTGTCTGGGAATCTATTCATTTTTTATACCTGCTCCAATTTATTGGAGTTCAATTTTTCATAGTGGTTACAAAGTGATTCCATGGACTTCAGTGACATTCATTATGAGTTCATATTTTCATATATTATTGCATTGATATGTTTCTTTTCTCATTTTCATTTGGTAAGTTTTTTGTTTGTATTTACTATTTCAAGGATCACAACTATGTGATTTGCTCATTTGTATTGCTATTTTATTCTGAATTTTATTATTTTCTACTGTGATTTTTACTGATTCCCTACTTTTATTATATTTGGGTTTGGACTATTCTTATTTTTCTAGCTTCTTAAGGAACATCATTAAATTTTTCACTCCTATTTTATACTATGACATGAATAAATTTTCCTCTTGTCACTGCTTTCATTGTGTCTAACTGGTTCTGGTATATTGTGTTTGCACTGTTACTTGATTCTAGGAATTATTTACTTTCTTCCTTGATGTCTTTTGTGAACCACTGTGTGTCAGAAGTGTGCCATTTAATGTCTAGGTAGTTACAAAATTTCTATGGTTTTTTGTGATTACTTCTTTGCTTATTACCCTATGATCTGATAGTAAAAGTGGAATCATTTTAATTTCTTTTTATAATTAAGTAAGCTTGATGGAAAATTGTGTGGCCTCTTTTGGAAAAAATTTTATGTTTCACTGAAAACAATTGCATTCTGTTTTAGTAGGATGGAATTTTCTGTTGATATTTATTAAGTCTATTAATACTTGCTGCTGTTTGTTATGTCCTATTTTGGCTCTTTGGGTTTCTTCAGTTCTTCTTTAAATATTTCACATGGCTCACATTGGTATTTGATTTCTTCCCATTAGCATCACTTGAATTGGCTTTTAGATAGTTAAAGATCTTTGGATAAATTGTGTTTCCTTCTATGTTTCATGTTTTTTTTTTTTTTACTTTTATGGTTTGTTACAGTGAAGAGAGTTTCATATTGGTATGAAGATCTTTCTAATTAAGTTAGCTGTTCTGTAATGTGAACTTAGCTTTATTTGTCAAATGATTTTGTCTACCACTTCACTTTATTCAGTTTATATGGGTTGGATTCATTCATGTTGTTGTAGGAGAGAATTCCTACTTGATATAACAGCATCCACAGATCCAATGCTACATCAATCATAAACATTAATTAATGTTTTGGCATTTCCATGTTTTATCAGTGTCCCTTTTAGACTGCACCGTGCTGTTATTCAAATATAGTCTGGGATGTAGAGAGAGAAGGAAAGCAAAGAAGAAGAGCAAAAGAAGAAAATAAAATAGTATGAGATAACAATCAGAAATATGTTAATTGGCAAAAAGTACATAGGAGCCCAACCTCTGTTAGAGATATTCTTATAGGTCAAGTAAAGGGTTATTTCTGAAGTTCTTTAAGAAATTGTTTTTGGAAGTAAGAGGAAGATTTAAGTGGAAGACAAGCATAATTAGAAATTGTGGGAAGCTATTTGGTTATTGAATACTTTAGAAATATTTATGCTTAAGTTTGCTTGTACCCTCTAAGCATTGTGCTTGTAAGGACTGCACTTACATGACCATGAATACTACCATTCCAGTTAAAACACTGATCAGTTTTTATTCTCTTTTGTATATATACATGCATGTGTGTGTAGGCATATACATATATCTATATTTGTATCTATTTTCACAACTGTGGTTATATCTCTCGCAAAGAAGGGAAGAAAAAATTAGGGAAGACAAGGATAAGAAAAATATAAAAATGAAGAGCCGAGATTGATGAGGAAAGATTGCAAAAACAGAAAATATAATAAAGATTGATAGAGAAAAAAATAATAGAAAAGGTCTTGGAAATAAAAATGAATAATGCTAATAAACAAAAACAGAAGAAAATAAAAAGATAGTGAGGACCCAGAATAAATACAAAAGCAAGAAAATAACAGAAACACATCAAGATTCTTCCAGGCCATGTAACCAGTGTACACACAATTCCATCCCTACAGTAGTCATAATCTGCTTGCAGGCAGCAAAGCTAGTTTCCCCTCTGTCTGCAGGCTACTAACATGACTGCCTAGGAGTGGTGAGGGATGTCATTTTCTCTGGACTCACCTCTTGGCTGCAAACGTCAGCTTTGGCTATGGTAATCTGCACCTTTGTCTACTTCCCAAGATCCAACTATTTTAATTAATTTAGGAAGAGAAAAATATGAAATACTTTGCCTGACACCCTGTTCTCTGTCAACTTTGACCAATTTCTTCTCATTACTGAATTTGTTGTTGTTATTGCTGTTGTTGGTTACCAATCCTGTGTTCATTTTCCTGTCATCCCTAGGGCTTTCTGCCTAGTGTATTACCAGCATTCCTCTTTTACTGGTGTCTTCTTTCACATCTTTGCTCTGATTCCTAATCACTCCTGATTCAAGAGCTCCATTTTTCAACCTGATGAATCTGGTTTAGTTCCCAGACTCTGATGAGATGGTGAGAGTCTGTTAGTCTCAGAGTCTCTGTTTCTACCTCTATCTTTACCTCTGTTTCTCTCTATCCCTTTCTCTCTCTGTCTCTCTCTCTCTCTTTCCCTCTTGCACTGCTGCATCACCAGGGGCGTTACCCATGGATCATTTCAAATACTCATGATGTCACTCCACAGTTCAGAGAGTTCAGCTTTTCTGCCCTAGAGTAAAGAATTTCCCTCATGGACTGTTTATGGTAGGCAGAGGGTAGGATGCCCCGAGAGACAATTTTACCTTGTATTTGGCAGAATGATGGGGGAGGGACTGCTTATTTCTATGTTGCTTTCTCTTCTTTCCTCCAGCTGTTGTTCACCATTCCCCTGACCCCCCAACCTCAGTTTACTCACACACTGAGTTTTGTCTTTTACTGGGAAAGTAGCATATGTTGGGAGTTTATTCCAGGAGTCTGGCCTTCTCAACACCATCTCCTTCTCTCTGACTTCTAGAAACTCTTTCAAATGGTGTGATTCTCAGGTAAGGAGGGCAGGGGCTTCAGGAGGTGGCACAGACCAGCGGAGGTGCTAATTTCCCCTGCTCTGTTCACTGACTGCCATGGATTAAGCAGCATAGTTCTCTTACAACCTTCTGTCATGATGTTCCTGTTTTAAAGCTAGATGACCATGGACTGAATTCCATTAAAATAAGAACCAAATTATACATGTCCTTCTTTAAGCTCAAGGTATCTGCTATTAAGTCCAGCAATAGCAAAGATGACTTATACAATGTATTACTGTTTTGTATCCTTTTACAATTATATAACGATTTTTGTATTTTTCATGTTTTAATATCACTTTGCTTTTTGAATAAATATATATATATATATGCATGTATATATTACAATGTGGTGACTTAATACATTTATATATTATTAACTGATTACTGCCATCAAGCTAATAAACATGGTTAGTATTTCAAATAGTAATTTGCATGTATGTGGCAAGGACACTGATTTACCACCTGTCAAATTTCAAGTACCTTATAGTAGTGTTGGCTACAGTCATACTTCCCTGCTGTAGACACTCATGATGCACTTGTCCTATGGAAATGTTTTTATCCTTCAACAAACATCCCATTTCCTGCTGCTCCTGACTGCTGGTAAAAATTGCATTTGTTTCTGTTTCTATGAGTTTGCTTTAGTTTTCACTTATGCTGCAATAAACAGATATACACGTATCTCTTTAAGAAGCTGATTTCATACCCTTTGGATATAGTTTTTGTACTCCTGTGGTAGCTCTATTCATACTTCTTTTGAAAAACTTCCATTCTACTTTTCCTGTTTGTCAATCTACAATCCCACCAGCAATATCCCTTTGTCACCACTCCCTTGCCAGTACCTGATAATCTGATACTTTGCCCATTTTGATTTCCCCAATCTCATTCTTTGCTTTTTATATTTTTTAAGTTTTCTTTGGTATTCAAATGTATAAATTCCTTAAGTGTTTTAAATACTAATTTCTTATTTCATGTAAGACTTCAAGGTTTGCAAATCTCTCTCTCTCTCTCTCTCTCTCTCTCTCTCTCTCTCTCTCTCTCTCGGCTGTGTTTACAGTCTGTTGACTGATTTCTTTGAAGAAGGTTTTGAGGTAGATCTCTATTTTTATTTTATTGTCTTTGCTTTTGAGGTCATATCCAAGATATCACTGTCAAGACTAATATCATGAAGCTTTTGCTTTATGTTTTTAAATATTTTATATTTTGTGATTCTACATTTAGTTCATTACTATGTTTTCTGTTGTGTTTTGTCTAGTGTACAAAATGAGCATCCAATTGTATTTTTTGCATGTGCAAATCCAGTTTTCCAAATAACTATTTTTATGCTTATAACTAATTTTTTCCTCTCATACATTTTAATTAGTACATACTGATTATGCAGATTAATAAGTTTCACTTTGAAAGGGCACATTTTATATTTTTGACATTCATAAATATATTATTCCCTGTTCTGTGATATTGCTTTCAAAAGTAATTTCATAAACTTAAGTATAAATACTAATTAAATTTATTGATTAGGAACAAAATATATCATGTTGTACTTAGAGTTTGTGTATGATTTATTTATGTCCCTTTAAGTATTGCTTGCAGCAATACACTTAAAGATTTTTAAATTATTGTGTTTAAGAGATTTTGACATATGATATTAATTTCTAGATAATTGTATTGAAGTAAAAATATAACACAAACAATTATGATATTAGAAATTCACAGAAAATTTCTTTGTGTTCTATTATCTTTGTCAATATTAAAAGTCATCTTAAATTATCTTTCGTACTATAGAAGAAAAAATGTTCCGTGTTTATATAGTCAATCTTCACTATTTTAAACAGTTTCATTTAAGACCATTAAACTTTAAAGATTGCTTTTTTTTGTCAAAGGTTAACAAAGGTTATTTTTATTTATTTATTTATTTTAGTGCATGAGTAACTTTGTTCCCTGGATTATATATTCCTTCACTACCAACATGCAAAGGGCAATCACTAAACCAAATGTAACAGAATGGCTAGAAAATTCAATTCCTATATCTGGTACAAGATAAAGTTATTTTAATTACTGAAGTCAGTTGCAAAAGTACTTTTTAATTATGTTTAGTAATTACTATTTTCACTTAAACTTCATCACTGCTTAAATGATACATAAAACCTTAGAAAGTTGTTACACTAAGTTAGGAATATACTAAAATTCAACAGAGTTCATTTTAAATATCTTACTTTTCAATCCTATTGATTTGTCAGTTGCCAATCTTCCAGATCAATATATAAGTCCTCTGAAAATAATAATGATCTTTAGAACATTAAACTCTAGAAAATGAAGCACAGATAAAAGATTAATATGCTTCTGAAAAAGAGGTTGTATATTCAAATATCAGTCAAATTAGGTGCATTAGTCTTTTTTTTTTTCTCGACTGGGACAAAATCCCTGATTTATACAATTTAAGGAAGAAGAGGCTTGTTTTGGCATGGTTTCATAGGTTTCAGTCCATGCTTTGCTGTTTCCAATGCAGACACAGTGGAGGAACACTGTTCAACTCATTCCACTCAGGAAAACAAAGAACAGGGAAAAAATTGTAGAATGGCTAGGAACAGATGTAATCACAAAGGTCATGCCACCATGACACACAGACATCCAGAAATGTTCCTTGTTAATCTTTTGGGTATTTCTTGAGACAGTCAAGCTGAAAATTAAGATGAACTATCAGATTAGTGCTCAAACCTAAGATGAATGTTTTCCCTTCAAATTTTCCCTTTTTTGTTTTACCATGACTTTCACAAAATGGAAAATAATGATAATTGAAACTGTTAAAAAAATTCCTAGCATATTTTCAAACTAGTTAATAAAAGCATCATGTTTTAAGAATTAAAAGCTAAGACTTTGGATAAGATTTCACACATTACTGCTTCCTCTTTCTGAATAACGCTGTGACCTATTGCTCAAAGTGAAGTAAGCTGTGAGTTGAGAGATTGGCAAGTGACATTTTCTTCCCATTAATTTTGTATTCCTCATTTCACTCTGTGTTATCCCCTCAGGCTGGAGTCCCAATATGAGGCTTGTCACAATCTGTATCTGTCACCTCAAGTGAATGAACAACTTTTCAATATGTTCTTGACAGCAGAAATTCAACCACATGGGAGGATCTGGAAACAGCCCGTGATTGACACTTCAAAAATTCCTTATCAACTCAATGGAGATTAGAATGTTGCAGAAGAGATCAGGTGTTCCAGCAGAGTGCATGTTAACTAGTTCAGACTGATTTTTAAAAATCTAAATAAAATTGAGAAGACTGCCTTTACTCTGAAGTATGTAATGCAACTTTGAAGTAGATAAAATATTGAATTTAAGATCACTCTTTTTAATTTATCAATTCACTTCATATAAACATGTTACTTCTAATATTTACAGTTAAAATTTATTGTATTAAAATATTGATGATAAATGATTGACTTAAAAATTCTCTTATGTTTACTAAAAAGGGTTAATTTACATATTTTTAAAATTTAAAATTAGAATACATAAAATTAGACTTTTTGGAAAATTTACTTATTTTTTTCTGTTGTTACTCTGAATTTCAGTTGCTATATGAATGGATAATTTTCAACTACCTAACCAGGGTTTTTTTTTTAATTATTATTTTGGAGAGAATGAAACAAAAGAGAACAGAACAATGCAAGCAACACAGCACTTCACAATAAGATAACCAGATATCAAAAGTAGCTATGATAATGTCTCTTTTCTTTGAAATAGTTGAGCACACCTTCACACATAATAAGATCAAACATAAAAAAATTGTATAAAACCATTCAAGAGAATGAAAGAATTACAGGACATTCAGAACCAAATAACAGGAAATGAACAATGGCTACTATTATATCTAATTTTCCTTAAAAATTTTGTTTATACCATCAAACATAATAAAATATAATAAGACAAAATAGGATAGAACCAATAAAAACAGATGAACAAAAGCATGGTAGGATTTCAAAGCAAGATGATAGTAAATCAGCAATGACTGTCATAATGTCTTATTTTCTTCAAAATAGCTGTTCATACCACCACACAGAATAAAATCACGCAAAACAGAATAAAATCATTCCAATGAATGAATGAAAACATTATAAGACTTCAAAGCAATGTAATGGGTAACCACCATTACCATAAAATCTTATGTACTCTTACCATTTCTTACACTAGGGAGACTATACAGTATTTACACATGTGAGTTTGATTTATTTGAATTGAGTATGGTCTGAAGTTCCATCCAATTATTTATAAATATCCCAATGTGATCATTCTTTATAGCTGAGTAGTACTCCATTACATAAAAATACAACTATTTTCTCCATTCCGCAGTTGATGGGCACTTATGTTGTTTCCAAGATCTGGCTATTACAAACTGTGCTTCTATAAACATGGGTGCACATATATCACTGTGGTATGATGTTTTCAGTTCTTCTGGGAATATGCCCAAAAGTGGAATAGCTTGGCCAAATGGGACTTCCAATCCCAGACTTTTGAGGAACCTCCAGACTGACCTCCATAGTGGTTGCACCAGTCTATATGCCCACCAACCATGCAGAAGAGTTTCTTTTGCCCCACAGCCTCTCCAGCATTTGTTTTTGGTAATTTTCTTTATCCTGGTCATTCTTTCTGGAGTGAGATGGAATCTCAGTGTGATTTTAACTTGCATTTCTCTAGTGGCCAGTGATGCTGAATGTTTTTTCATGTATTTACTTGCCATTTGTATTTCATCATCTGACAACTGTGTATTCATCTCAGATGTCCATTTTGGGTTTGGGTCTTTGAATTGCAGGGATCTGGTTTTTTTTTTTTTTTTTTTAGTTCTTTATATATTCTAGACAGAAATCTAGGGACAGAAGTCCTTTCTCTGAGGGAAAGTTGACTAAGATTTTTTCAAAATTTATGGGTTTCCTTTTTAGTCTCTTGGAGATTTCTTTAGACATCCAATACTTTTTAATAAGATGAGATTCCAAGTATCAATTCTGTGAAGTATTTTACATGCAGCTTGATTCCTGTTCATGAATTCTCTTCCTACTTCTATGTCTTCAAGATTTCTAGCTACTTTGTCTTCCAACAGATTTAGTGTTACTCTTTTAATATTTAGATCTTTAATCCATTTAGACTTTAGTTTAGTATGTGGTGATAGGCATGGGACCAGTTTTAGTTTTCGGCATAAGGAGAACCAATTTTTCCAGCACCATGTATTAAAGGTATTATCTTTCTTCCAGTGAACCTGTTTGGTCCCTTTATCAAAGATAAGGTGGCTAACTGTGTTTGTAGCTGTAGTTATATCTTTTAATCTATTCCATTAATCTTCAGTTCTGTTTTTATTCCAGTACCATGTTGATTTTATTACAGTAGCTTTGTTGTATAACTTCAAGTCAGGGATTGTGATGCCTCCTGCCTTGCCTTTGTTTCTTAGAATTATATTTGCTATTCTAGGTCTCTTCTGGTTCCAGATGAATTTTAAGGGTGATTTCTCTAGATCTGTGAGGTATGCTAGTGGTATTTTGATTGGGATGTCATTAAATCTATATAACAATTTTGGGAGAATGGCTATTTTCACAATATTTATTCTTCATATCCATGAACAAGGGACGTCTTTCCATTTTCTGAGGCCCTCTTCAATTGCTTTTTCAGGGTATTATAATTTTCCCTGGAGAGATCTTTTACTTCTTTCATTAGATTAATTTCTAAATGTTTCATTTTTTTGGATGCCATGGTAAAGGGTGTGGCTTCTCTTATTTCTCTATCAGTGATTTTGCTATCAGCATGTAGGAATGCTATTGAATTTTGAGTGTTGACTTTGTATAAAGCTACATTCCTGAATTTATTTATTATACCTAGGGGTCTTTCAATGGCGTTTTGGGAGTCTTCTATGTAGAGTATCATGTCAACTGCAAAAAATGTTAATTTACCTTCTTCTTTTTCCTCTTCTTGCTCCTTTTATTTCTCTTTTTTGTCTTCCTACTCTGTCTAGTATTTCCAGCACTATATTGAATAGGAGTGGTGATAATAGACATCCTTGCCTTCTGCCTGATTTTAGAGTAAATGCCTTCAATTATTGACCATTTAATATGATGCTGTCTGTTGGTTTGTAATAGATGACTTTTATCACATTGAGGTAAAAACCATCTATTCCAACTTTCTGTAAGGTTCTTATCATGAGTAAGCGTTGGACATTATCAAAAGCTTTTTTTCTGCATGTATAGAAATGATCATGTGATTCTTATTTTTGGCTCTATTCATATGGTGGATTACATTTATTGATTCATGTATGTTGAACCTTCCTTGCATTCCTGGGATGAATCACACTTGGTCGTGGTGTATAATCTTCTGGATGATTTGCTGCATTCTGTTTTCCATTGATTAAGAATTTTTGCATCTATATTCATTAGGGAGATTGACCTATAGTTCTCTTTTTTAGTTGGGTCTTTGTCAGGTTTTGCTATGAGTGTAATATTTGCTTCCAGTAATGTGTTAGGAAGAATTGCTCCCCTTTCAATTTCATTGAAGCATTTGAGGAGTGTTGGCATTAAGTCTTCTTTGAATTCCTTTTAGAATTCTGCAGTGAGTCCTTCTGGGCCTGAGCTCTTTACTGATGATAAGGATTTAATTAGATTTTCAATTTCATTAATAGCAATTGGGTTATTCAGCATTTTTACATCTACCTGACCCAGCTTTGGTAGTTCATATGTTTCTAGAATTCTATCCATTTCTTCTGTGTTATCGAATCTCTGAGAGTAAAGGTTTTTGAAATAGGTGTTGATAATCTTCTGTATTTCCACAGAGTCTGTAGTGATTTCACCTTTTTCATTCCTTATTGCATGAATTTGTTTTTTCTTTTGTTTTTTAATAAGTATGGCCAGGGGCTTATCAATTTTATTTATTCTTTCAAAGAACCAACTCTTTGATACATTTATTCTTTGTATTGTTTTCTTACTGTCTATTGCATTAATTTCTGCTCTGATTTTTATAATTTCCTCCCTTCTTTTGACTTTGGACTTGACTTGCTCTTCTTTTTCTAGAGGTTTTCGTGTTTGAAGTATAGTATGTTTGTTTATTTCTGTGTATTCTGTTTTCCTGATGTGGGAATTCACTGCAATAAGCAGCCCTCTGTGGACTGCTTTCATTGCATCCCATAGATTCCAGTAAATTGTATTTGCATTTTCATTTTTCTTGTAGATATTGTTTAATTTCTTATTTAACTTCCTCTGTGACCCACTGATTGCTCAGTAGTGTATTATTCAATTTCCATGTATTTGTGGGTTTTTTGCAGTTTCTTTTATCATTAATTTCTAGTTTCATGGTGCTATGATCCTATAGCATGCATGAGACATTTTCAAATCTTTTGCATTTACTTAAGTATGTTCTATGGGCTAATATATGGTCTATTTTTGAGAATGTCCCATGTGCTGCTGAGAAGAATGTATATTCTGATGTTGTTGTGTGGAACATTCTGTATACTTCTACTAAGTCCATTTGTTCACAGGTGTGACTCAGTTCTGTTATTTTTCTGCTGATTTTCTGTCTAGTTCACCTGTCCCTTTGTGTCAATGGTGTGTTAAAGTAACCTGTTATCACTGTGTTAGTGCTTATTTGATTTTTCATTTCTGTTAATATTGTTTTGTATAGCTTGGTGCTCCTGAATTTGGTGCATATATATTTAAGATTGTTATCTGTTCCTCTTGAAGTTTTCCGCTAATATGTAGTGACCTTGTTTATCTCTTTGGATCATTCTTGGTTTGAAGTTCACATTGTGTGCAAACAGAATAGCTACACCTGCTTCATTTTGGGTCCTGTTGCATAAGGTATTGTTTTCCATCCTTTGACTTTCAGTCTATGAGTTTTCTTTTTGTTTAGATGGATTTCTTGTAAATAGCATATGGTTGGATGTTTTTTCTTGATCTATTCTACCAGTCTGTTTCTTTTAATGGGTGAATTGTGGCCATTTACATTAATGTTTTATATATATATATATATATATATGTGTGTGTGTGTGTGTGTGTGTGTGTGTGTGTGTGTGTTCATTTTTGACATGTTATCTTTCTCCTGTTGCTTCCTTACTTTTCCACTCTCTTTAATTGTCTGCCTTGCTTAGTGGGTTTTTTTTCCTATGTCTATCAAGAATGTCTTTCAGTATTCTTTGCAGGGTTGGTTTGGTGATCTTGAAGTTCTTCAGCTGTTCTTTGTCATGGATGTATCTTATTTCTCCATCCATTTTGAAGGACAGTTTTGCAGGGTACATTAGTCTGCATTAGAAGGTGTTTTCCTTTAGGAACTGATATACTTCAGCCCATGCTCTTCTTGACCTCATTGCTTATGTTGAGAAATCTGCTGTGTTTCTGATAGGCTTTCATTTATAGGTGATAGGCTTTCATTTATAGGTGATCAGTCTTTTCTCTCTAACAGCTTTTAATATTCTGTTCTTATGTTGGATTTCTGGGATGGTGATTATTATATGTCTGGGTGTAGTTTTATTTTGCTTATAGCTATTTTTAGTTCTATATGCTTCACTGATCGATATGTCAGTTTCCATTCTTATGTTTGGGAAATTTTCAGCTATTACTTTTCTAAATAGCCTCTTTATATTGTTTGTGTTGTCCCCTTCTTTTTCATTTTCCCATCAATTTATGTTGTTTTTCTTTCTATCATATTGAAGCTACTGAATTGTTATTTCCTGATTCCTTTATTTTTAGAAGCTCTTTTATTTCTTGTTCACCAGCTGCAATCTTGTCTTCCAACTCTGAAAGTCTATCTTCATTTTCTTTGCTGTGGTTTTGCCAACTTTCAGTGGAATTTTTTATTTCCTTCATATTTGTTTGAATCTACTTCATGCATGCTGTTTGTTTCATATATTGTTCATTCAGGGTTTCCATCTTTTTCCATTGTTCTTCTAATTTTTGAACTATGTCTTCTTTAGATGTGTTCTAGATGTGTTCATCATTTCTTTCATTTCATTTATCATTTCTCCTTTAACCCAGGAGATCATTTCCGATTTGAGTTCTTTTATAGTTTCCTGGAGTTGTTTCTTTACTTGAGTTGTTATTGTTTCAGGCATTTCTGGCTTATATTTTATTCTACATACCTGCCTCTAGGCTTGCTTGAGATGGGCTGGAGGTTTGAGATTGCATTTCAGTCTTTCATTTTGTCATTTTCCTGTATTTCCAGGTTTCAAGTGATGTTCCAAAGCTTCCCCCATGCACACGGGAAATCACCTAGCACACCTTCAGTTCCTGGAACTGAATGGAAGTCACTGGGCATGACCTAGTCAGGCCCATGGGGACCTCCTGTGCATTCTCTGGTGATTTAAGACTCTGGGCACGGTCTTTACCAATGGGAGCAATGGTCTGAAGCTTCCCTTGCATGTGTTGCAAATCACCTCTTGCACCTGTAGCTCCCAGAACTGAATGGAAGTCACTGGGGGTAGCCCAGTCAGGCCTGTGGGGACCTCTTGTGTGTTCTCTGGTGGTTTAGGATGCTGAGCAGAGTCTTAACTGCTGGGAACAATGGTCCAAAGCTTTCCCCGAGTAAGCTGGAAATCACCTCATGTGCCTTCAGCTCCTGGGTTGTTTGTTTTAAGTATAAATTAAGTTGTTCAATATAACCTACAAATTAAAATTCATCATTTTTTTTACTTAACTGATGCAGCTTGATCCTGTCATATTTTGTTAACATTTGCTTTGTAATAAAAATGAGGAAATTGGATAGTGTGTAAAATTATGAGCTATGAGGTATTCAAAAAAAATACTATGATAAAGAATGACCACTGGAATTGAAAGGCCTTGAAACATCATTAATGTTATCTTTATTTTGTAATGTAAGATTTGTTAAAATTTCTCTCATAAATGTACTGTATAGTTCAGTCATAATGAACATTTTAGAGATGAGAACCCCTACTGCAAGCCAAAACCCACTTATTTATCACAAAGCACCAATGCTGCTACTGAACTGAAATACCAAGGTTTTTGTTTAGAAAACACAACTCATACATTAAAATATTTAGTCTTAACAAAAGCAAATAGCATGCGTGCTGTAGGTTCACCATCACTAACATATGTTGTAGGCATTGTGTAAATTCACTCTGATATTTTACCACTATGTAGGGCCATAAATAAGCACATAGATAAAATCAATATAGCAAGGAAGTTAGATAAATATTATAAATAATAAATTTTAATTTGCATATGTCACTATTCATTTATAGTAAAGAACAGATTAAATAGCTAATATTATTCAGGCACTAGGATATATAAACAAGTTACAACAAGTACTATTTAATAGTCATATTTTGGGGAAGTATTCTTTTAATTTTTAGCAACAAAATACAATATTGTACAGCATCTATAATTATATATTTTCTTGTTAAAACATTTAAATAATTGAAAAATTTAATTGGAGGAAGGGTAAAGGAAAGGGAGAAAAACAGGAAAAAGATGTGGTATATAAATGTAACAAATCCTCCAGAGGAATATAATTATCATGTACTGTAAATGTGTACCAATAAAAAAGGAAAATACAAACAAATTAAATGTACTTCAAACAGGACACTGAGCATGTAGAGAAAACACAATCTGAGGAGAGACAGGGAAATAAATAGAAGTAAAACACTTAGCATGTGCTATGTACATATACTAGTTCCCTGCAATGAATACCAAAATCATATACTCTAAGGATGTAATAAAATATTTTAAAACAATTGCTAAAAGAAAATTTGCATATATCTATATCTTAATTGCCACTTAAAGATGAATATCATTTTACTAAATCTAGCTACAAGATCCTGTTAACGTTAAAAGAAGTAAATGAAAGAAAGCCATGCTTTATTTATAACTCCAAAATGACCATGAATGACAGGACAATATGATAGCTTTTAATTTTTTGATATAATTTGTCCTTCCTTATGATTATAATATATCTGAACCACAGGAAAATATCAACAGAAATCGAAAGACTTCTGTAGCTGTTTTCCAGATATTTAATCTATGATCTATTCACAAAAGGCTTTATTATATTATAATAAATATATTATCTTTTTCTCAACCATTTAAGATAGCATTCTTCCTGATAAAGAACACATACATTTAACTGAGATCTGCTTATTTTTTGATATTTATATAAGGTTATTTAACAGTATAATATGTGTGGGAAAACCGTATTTCAGTAGGCTGTTGCACATAAACATTACAAATCGAAACTTTTTTTCATAGCAAAACAAGGTTACTTAGTGTTAGTTTGTCAGTGTAGAGACATCTAAACAATGTAGAAATTAAATGACTTAAAAAGTTTGGAATATTTAATCATGTACTTTTTAAAGTATTGTGAAAATGGGAACAAAGGAATAAACAAGTATTTACTGCCTTTGTGCTATTTCACACTTTATTATTTAAATAAGAAGCTATAAATGATCCTGTACAAAAAATTTAGGACAGTGTATTGATCTTCTCTTTTATTTCTTCAAGTACAGTTTTTTCCCTTCATTTATAAACATAATTTCGTCAACCAACCTAGTATGCCTAGTGGTAGAAGCATCATGATTGGTGGTTTCTGAATTAAAAAATAATGGTATTATTCCCATATATGAGCATACTAATGGAATCTGTGGGAAGCAAATGTATTCAAAAGATTGTTTATAAATTGAAAGTGGTCACAGTTGAGCTTCTATCCTTAAATGAACATGGACACTTTTTGGGTCTGACAATAGCTTATGGAATGCTTCAAAACTGAATAAAATGCTTTATGCAAACAAGAAGTAATAGGTATTTGTCCAAGTGCTGTATTTTGGCAGCTGAGCACAAGTAGAACAACTGACAGTTTCCAACACATAGCAGCAAACAAAAACAAAACAAACAAAAAAGATTTTCCATGAGACATGAGAGATGTCAAATTGTCCTACGACAGCAGCTTAAAAAATGAGTACCTAGAAATCAAGTTGACCATAGAGATGAAAGACTTCAATAATCAACTTACAGAATTCTGAGAACAGAAATTAAAGAGAACATTAGACATGGAAAGAGGCTTCTTTTTCTTTAATTGGCAGAATTAATATTGTTAAAATGATCAAACTAACTAAAGCAATCTATAGTTACCATCCAATATCTACTGAAATACCAACATTCTTTACAGAACTAGAAAAAGAAATATTGAAGTTCACTGGAATTAGAAAAAACCCAGAAGAGCCAAAGAAACCTCAATGAGAAGACCAATGATGGAGACATCTAACCAAATGTCAAGCCTTACAATAAAGTCATAAGAAAACACAATCATATTGGTATACAATCAGAAATATAGATGAATGGAAAAGGCGAGAAGGAACAAACAAACAAATCATGAACACAGTCACCTCATTTCTCAGATGGAGAAGAAAAACCTGGAGAAACATTCTCTTTTAAAAGGTTCTAGAAAAGCTGGAAAGCCACATGTAGATAATTTTATGTGATAATGATTGGGTCTTACTAAATTGATTTCCAACATGCAGAAATCCTTGTCTTTAAGGTCTTTTTTTTTCCTCTTAGGATTTGTGAGAGTACAGTGACTTGGACCAGCTGACATAATTAAAAATTTTCACACTTCATTTACACATATCTTGTTTGACTTCTAAATCCATATGACTACTTGCTGTCCAAGTTGGAAGTTCGGGTTACAAGCAATGACCCTACTTGGACTGAACATGAGTTCCATACTGCAAGAAAATTTCATCAAAGAACTCTGCACTGAGATAAGGTAGTGCCAGATCATCAGATAGTAATAAAATATTGGTCACCATTCTTAATTTCAATGATGCTGGTGAATATAGCTCTCTTGATACCCCATGAAAATGAATCATGACTAGTTCAGAGTAGTAATCAGGCATTTCAGAATGTGTTGCCGTAAAATCTGGCTATGTTTTCTAACATAATATTACATTTAATAGTAAAGGTCACCTATGCTGTAAAAGGATTTTAAAAACATTTTATATTCTAATCACTATTGGCATAACTTTGCATTATTTTACAGTTGAAAAAATGAACTTAATTATTTGACATTTTCCCTGCTTTTTTGCTAATCTGGAAGTCAGGATTACTTGATTAGTATTGTTAAGTGCCAGTTTTCACTAATTGGCATTGGGATCTACAATAAATAGCTGAAAGTACAATGGTAAATGAAGCAGGGCATGTAAGGTTCTCAGTACAGCATTGCGACTACAATTATGGATTTAATTAAAAGTTAGATACTACTTAAGTGATACAGGTATCCAAAATTAGGCCTTTGAAGGAAATCTAATCATAAATGTTAAGAGATTTTTACAAATTGTATTTTTGAGTTATAATAATTGACAACAAAATGTATATGAGTATTTTTTGATGTATCTTTACCTGTGGAAAAAATTACCACATTCAAGTTAAATGAAATAGTCATCATCTCACATAGTTAGAGTTCGGTGTGTATTGTTGGTAGGAGTACTTTGCCTGCTGTCTTAAAAATTTTTGGTATAAAATAAATTATAATTTTCCATGTGAACCATGCTGTGTAATATCAGATAACTGCAAGTTTTTACTCTTTGATCAGTATCTCTGTATTTATTCCACCCCTTGAATTAGGGAATTATACTTCTGTACTCTGCTCAATGAATTTGACTCTATCAGATTGCATTCGCAAATAAAGTTATTCAGTATTTATCTTTATGTATGATTTATTTCAGTTAATACATGTTATCATGCACAACAGGATTTACTTTTCTATAGTTACATAGTGTCCCACTGGATGGGGTAAAGTGTCTCTGTGTGACATTTTATTTATCCATTCATTTGTCAGTGGATACTTAAACTGTTAACATATCATGCATGTTACAAGTAATGCTACAGTGAAAACAGAAGGCTAATATCTCAGTTAGTGATTTTATTTCCTTTAGTATGCTACTAGGAAAGGAAATGCTGAGTCATACTGTAGTTCTTTTTTTAAATTTTTGAGAAACCACTCTCCTGTTTTTTTATAGTGGGTGAACCCATCTACATTCCTACCAAAAAACTGTATGGATTCTCTATTAGCTCTTGAGTTTGTAATAATAGCAGTGTGCAATATGATATCTCATTTTGGTTTGATCTGAGACATTAAGTCCAGTTTTACATACCTCTTGGTTTATATTATGTCTTCTTTGGAAAAGTGCCAACAAAAGTCTTTTGCCCATTTGTTATTTGGGGCATTTATTTGATTTTTGAATGAATATTCAGTTGTATGAATTCTTCTAGTTATTTGGATATGAAACCCTTGTTGTATATAATCTTTGTTAATACTCTGTACTACATGATGGCTTGCCTATTCATTTTCTAGATTGTTTCTTTTGCTTTGCAGAAATATGAATGAGCTACAGTCATAGTAAACTGTGGTGTCAACTTGAATAAGAAAACTCAGGTGATTTGTTCAGCATAGTCCTAGGTATGGATGATGGATTTACTGAAAAGTGAAGACCCACTCTGGGTGTAGGTAGCAATAAGCAATAGGCTTGTTACATAGATGGGATAAAAAGGGAAAGAAGGCCGTCTTGCTTCTGTTTCATTGGAGGAGCTTCATGCTTCACTTTTCCCCTTTAACATTTGTCTACCGGCTTCCAGCCTAGATTCCTCAGCCTTTCAAAGCAGACTTTTCAGCGTTTCAATGCAAGCCCTTTGAATTCTTGATATGAACTCAGATGGAGTTCTGTAGTGAGTGCAAGGCCTTTGACTTTTGATTCTATCCTTTAAATCTTCAGTGTGCAAACTGCACATTTGTGTTCTTCCACACTTGACTCGGTAGATTGCCATCTCATGCCTACAATGTAAATGAATCTCTGCCTTGGTCTCTGTCTCTCTGTCTGTCTCTCATCTTACAAAACATCAGTTCCTATTGTGAACTCTGGCTGACACATTTACACATACTTATTATTCTTTTGTTGCCAGTGCTTTTTGTGACAATCCATAACAGAAACACTAATAAAACTAATGCCATAGAAAATTTTCCCTTTGTTTCCTTCTAAGTATGGTTACATGTCCTACATTTGACTTTCTAAAACATTATGAATTGGATTTTGTGTATGGGATATGCCAAGGATTAAACTTTATGTTTGACAGGTCAATTTCAACATTATTTGCTGGATACTATCTGCTTTGAGTTGTACACTGGTGCATTTGTTGAAGATTGGTTTAAAATATATGTGCAGTATTTTTCTGGACATTCAATTCCATTATATGAGATTGTAATATGTCTTGCTAAATTCCTCTTGGTCTTGAATTTTCCTGTACATAGTTAAGCCTCAGCTACTTTAATTTTCCATATTTTGCATCAGATTTGGAAATATTTCAGCTATTACTTCTTTAAGTAAGCTTTCTAACTCATTTTCCCTGTTCTTTTATGAAATTCCTACTATACAGGTATCAATTCTCTTGCTGTTGTTACACAAATCCATTGCCTTTTTTTTTTTTTGTAATGAGGATCCAATTTATGACCTCATGCTTACCAGGGAAGCACTTGAGCCCCTGAGCTAAGTATCCAGCCTCTATTTGCCCCAATTGCTTTTCTTAATTTTTTCTCACTTTTTCTATTTTCTACGCTTAACAAGTTAATTCAAATGACTTGTCATTGGATTTGTTAATTTTTCCTCTGACTGAACAACTCTGCTTGCTTCTCTATAGCAGTTATTTAAATCATTACATTTTTCAGTTATAAAATTTTTACTTGTTCCTCTTATGAATTATAATTCTACAGAAATGTAATTATCTTCTGGCATTGTTTTTCTAATTTTATTAATGACTCATGCATTTTCTTTTGTAGTTTACTAATCTTATTTAACAAATCCACGTTTCTTTGTGGTTGGTTACCAGAAGTTTATTATTTTTTCTTGGTGACCTGATTCTTCATAACCCTTTGTACATTTGTGTAGGCATTTGTGTGTTTCAGGAACTAGTCATGCTTCCCATACTTTTATGGACTGACATTTTAGAAAAGGCTTTCCCTTTAAAAGGTACATGCATAAGTAAAGTGCATGTTGAGCAACGTGCTCTTGCGCCAGACACCAAGATCACAGGCATGTGTGGTATAAGACTGGAATACATGATTTCTAATCAAATTAGCAGTCAGAGTCTGCATGATGTCAACAGCATGGTCCTCGGGGACAAGAGCTGCAGGACTTCTGTGGGTATATCAGGTGTCAGAACTACCAGTATTGCCTCCAGGTTCCACAGTAAGGTAAATCAAAGCGAATAACAGTAAATTCCATGGTAACTGATGCACATGTTTGCTGGAGGGCTGGCTGTAAAGGTATGCAGTTACATGGAGGTTAGATGGGCTATATAAATGTACCTTCCTACAAGGGCTAACAGCAGGCAGGAGTGTTACAGCATGGGCCAGTGACAAGATTTGGGATAGGCTGCTTGTGTGTGTCGCTACAGAGTTCTACCAATGATCACATGACCATTCATTCACAGCTGTGACCCCGCTGGAGGGTACCTATGGATAGGGAAGGATGCCAGTTATGTTGTATTTGCCTGTATGCACATATAGGTGTGGGATCTACCGTGAATGCACAAATGACCTGAAGAGGTGATGCCTCAGGAGCCCAACCATGTGTAAATTTGCACATGAAGTAGCTGTTTCATATCCCAGGTCTGCAACAGAGACAGGAGAAAAGAAGGGCGGTGGCTTAGGCACAAATGTGGGCTTTGGAGGCAAAATGACCGGATCCTCAGTAGAGAAGATTACTAGATACCATCAAAGTCCTCTGTATTGCCTTACTGATGATTGACTCTGCTCTTTTTCCTAGTTTCATACTGTATGTAAATGTTTCAGCTTTTCTGATTTTGCAAATAAACTGGCCAAAGTAGAACTAAATCAAATCTTCTAGGCAGGAACAGAAAGTTTTGGGATACAGGTGTTCGCTCTTCTCTGCTTTGCCCCATGAAGGTCTCTAGGGAGGCAGTGACTTCTCTTTTTGTTGAGCAGTGCATGATGGGAGAAAGCAGAGTGTAGCCAGTTTATCTGGTCTTTTCATGTCTGCGTAGTTATTTTCAGTACACTTTTCTTCTGTGTTGATGCAGTTAGTCAAGCTGTTGAACTCCCTCAGGCCAGTTTTCTTATGGACAACTGTCCAATTCTTTATCATTATTATTTGTTTATTCATTAATACTTTTTTGATGTAAGGACTGAGATGTGCGTTCTCTTACTCTACATTCTTGCATAGGTCACTCTTTATTACTCATCATCTTATCAATTCCCCCTAATTTTCACATAATTTGAACTTTTGTCAGGGCTTTGACCATACTAGGTAAATAATATATTTAAATCAGGCCACATAGCAGTGGAAGAAATATTAGTGTTAAACATAGTATTTTATCAGTATGGTGGTATCTGGCATATCAAAATTTTGGACAGCTATAAATATTCACAGCCTTGGTAGAATGAGATTTCTAGCGCTCATTATGAGGGAACTGAAAAATAGAACAGTTTACTGTATTATACAAAGGTTCCAAACCTGTACACGTCGCGACTGGAATTTAAGTCAAGCTGTCTGACTTCAGGATCGGGGGACTGAAACTCAGCTTTACTATATTTCTAAGTGCGATGAGTAGTTTTCATTTATTCAGCAACAAGAAGCAAGAAAAATAGCAATGCTTTTCAAATAAGTATCAACTGGACTAGTAGTTAGGATTAAAATACAGTGGGTGGTATACTATAAATTTAGACATTTCAACAGTGCTATTATAAATCGATTAGCTTAGTGAGAGTTAAATGTCTGATACTTCAATGGTATCGTATCAAATGCACACTCATTAGTAGAAGTAAGATCTAGGTGTCTTAAATGAAATTCTTTAATAAATACATAAACTGTCATGAATTTTCTTCCATATTTATTCATCTAATGGTTTTGAGGAGATGAGAACATTGAACAACATGTATCTCATTTCACTCCCAATATGTCCCAGAGCAAATGTGGAATGTTAAATAGAAAGAAACATGCCTAGAATTTAAGCAGATATTTAATTTGGTCAATAAATATTGATAAAATGTCCCAGGTATTTTCCTGGGGAATAGAGATACAGAGATAAATAAAATCATCCTTGCTTTTAAATAATTCACCTCCAGAGGCAAAAGGACACATGTAGAGCTACAATTATAGTGCCAGGAAAAATTGTATTATCACACTATGTTAAAATTTATATCATAAGTGGAAACATTACCAGTCTAAGAGAGTAGTAAATACCTCACAGAGAGAAGTACAGCTGAGGTGTGTTTGAATATAAATGATTTCAATAGCCAAAAGAAATATATAGAAAGAGCAACTGAGTGTGGGAAAAAGTGTAAAATCACAAAAGAACTACAGGAGAAAAACACATTTTGGATGTTAATAAATTGATTAGGAAGTTCATTGTAGAAAAAAGAACCCTGAATATGTAATCATAAATAATGACTTCAAAAGTATAATTCAAAATGTGTCAGGTTTTATATAATGCTCATATTAATTTTTGAAAAAAATGAAGCTTTAATCGATTACAAAGGAAAATAATATTAGATAGATAACCAAATATATGGAAGTCTCTTTCCTAGCATCATAGGATATTATCTTGATTTTTATTAAAGGACATCTTATGAACTAATAGTAACTCTTGATTTTATTTCAGAATAATTTTTGATTCATTATTGTGTGCTCACCCGACATATGTTTCATTTTTTAAAGGAAAGTTTTAGATAACGGAAAGAAAACAGAGATGTACTAAAAGCATTTATTTTATAAAAATGTTTATTATCAAGTGATCAAAAATAGACAACACAAGCCAGTATGAATTTTGTTCCATGATTCTCTTACCATCAATCTTACCCATGTCCTAGTCTAAATAGCCTGGAAACCCTCTATTCCAGAATTTAAAAAATACACTTAAATACACAGACAAGTTGACTCTTGGACATAGAAAACACTACAGAGTGTGAGACAGACATTTGCTAAATATTACAAAACTTACCTCGTCAGGACTGCTCTAATAAGTTCATAAAACACACATTTTAAGTGTAACATTAGAAGCTTATGAGAGAAGTCACCCACTAATGTGACATCCAGGTATATACACATGACATCTGCATGCAAGTCAGGTAATATTTTTAGAATGGCATAAAAACAAAATAAAAGTGAGTCAATAAATTAAAAGAACATAGATACTTTTAGCCTTTAAAATTATATTTGATTTGTCTGCTCAAAGGCATATTTTTAAGGAATATGTTGACCTTCCCCAAGCTACTCTATTATTTTCACTGCATAATATAATAAATTTCCTAAGAATTGAAAATTTATATAAATAATCATTTAAGCATAAATTGTGGACAAAAAATCCATGTGGATGAGCAATGGCTGCAGAGTATTACCCCATGAGGTTTAATCTTGCAGAGTGAACTGTTTTATGGAGGCTAATATGACCATAAACTCTAGACTTTTTATATATTATAGAATAAATGAGACCAAAATTTACAATAAGCATTGGTTGTACCATAAACCACATATTTATTCTAGTATTATGGTCATTTGAGCCACATCTTACATATTCATGTTCATAAATATTCCAGGAACAAACATGCTTTTCTTTTGCTTCTATACTTTTAAAAATATTTTTAATTCATGCTCCTCAAAAAGGTTTATCTTTTTAGTAATACATAATTGTTAATATTTAAGAATATTTAAAGTGTGATATTCAGCAGAATTCTAAATTATGAAGTGTGGAAATGAAATTTTGGTATTCTTTATTAAGTCACATTTCAATTTATAAGAAAAAAATCCCTCCCCTCAAAATAAGCATTACAGTGTCATAATTAAACCTGTGTCTTTTTAGAGCTAATCATATTTTTAAACATTTAATTGAAATATATATATAATCATATAGATTTAATCACCTTATCCCATTTATCCCACCCTAAAAGTTGATATTTTCCATCAACACAAAAAATAAGTCAAAAAATTGTTTCATCAGATGTTCTACATCCATGGTAAGAGAAAATTTATTTTAGTGACTTTCTGTCTTGTCTGTTCACTCACACACTTTGGTGTCTGTAGTGTGCAGTAGCCTAGATTCTGAATTTTGCTGCAATGTTCTTGATGTGTAACATCCTGTATAAGATTAAAAAGCTCAGAAAAGACCTATACAGATCCTTTGGGAATAGGGGAAGGGAATCCTAAAAAAGAATCTGAACAGAATCACCTATTTTTCTTTGTGGCAAGTGCATCTCAGCTAAGGCCAGCGATCATGCTCAAAAGCAAACTCAAAGAAACCTGCACATAAAACAAAATTTGTTCACACCGTTTTTCAAGACTGGTGATCTGTGATCTCACAGTAAGATACTAGATATGACCTAAGTGATCTTAAATATCACGTTACATTTAACTCAAGAAAAAAATTCAGCATGGACATCTGAACAGTACCGGGTTCAATCTCTCACAGCGTGGGAAGTTGCAAAGGAACGCCTTTCCAGTCAGAAATGAGGTGATAAGGCAGCGCTTTGCCTTTGCACTCCAGGGCTGGGAAAGTGCGAGGCAAGAGGCACGCCTGCTCCTCACATGTTATTTAAAGTGCTGAATTGAGAGCTGATTCATTCCTACATAGAGGGGGAAGGGCAATGGAGCGCTGGCCCGTTAGCTTTCCTCAACTTACCTCATCATCCTCAAATAAACTACTGAGTCATATATAGGGTAGGAAAGATATCAGTTATAACAAATGATAGCATTGAGCTAAAAGAGGAAAAAAAAGCAATTCTGCTATTTTGTTATCTGTATTTACAGCTGAGTATTTAAAAGTATTTCTTGTAAGAAAAAAATGAAAAAAATAAAAGCATATACTAACATATGAATTCATTATTAATATTACACAGTTATTTTAAATAATATACAAAGACCAATAGTATCATTAAGTTCTATTTTAACATGCCAAATATCTGATACAAAACAACATATTAAAACAGCATTGACTTTTTTAGTGTAGGAAAAAGATATAGTTGATTCTTTTAATGAACTCAGAATCATGCCCCTAAGTATCTGAAATCATTGCATTACAATACTATATTGCTAACAGCTTGGATACATTTGTGAGGATGGAACATTTTGTGTGTGTGTGTGTATGTGTGTGTGTGTGTGTGTGTGTGCGCATGTTTGTGGATTTGCTCTTAAGGTACATCTAAAGCTTTAATCTTTTCTTTTTAGACAAAGTAGTATAATTGAAAATTTAAGTCTTAATATGACTTAAGCATTATATGATAAAATAAAACATCATGACTCAAAATGCATAAAACTTTCATACAGTCTTTATTCACATGCATATATTTGCCTCTGGAGTTTTGCATGCAGAGTCAATTTCTCTGCAGCATGGAATTCATCTCATTCTTATTATTTAAAACAAGAATAGAAATAATATTGACATGGATATACAATATATAATTATTCCTTCAACATTTGTTTACAGATGGAAAAGTTCTATTGTGTTATTTTAGAAAAATTGATTATTGATTCAGAGAAATACATAATTGATTCATTTAGAAAATAAACAAACATATGCAATCTAACTTTTCTTAGAATTTTACTTCCATTAGTTTGTTTTTCTAAATCTGATGAGCAAAAACTCATGTTCTGAGAAAAACCTGGATGTTTGGTAAAAAGAAATGCCCTTCATCATTTTAATAACACTTTTTACATATCAATTCTCTCCTTTTCTTTCTGTATTTATTAAAATGCGGAAATTTCTGTTTTGCAAGACAAATGAATTTAAAGCAGAAATGAGCTGTATTGACAACCATGAAATTCAACTATCTTTTTCCTAATGAGTTAGTGACAGAATCATCTAATGAATAAATCTGTAGAACAATGATAGAATTGAATATTACAGGTAACTATACCCTATACAAATATGAATTATAAATAATATCTCCGAGAACATAAAAAAAGCTTACTTTGATATTTTCAGCGGTAATTTTCCAATTAAAACATTAAACTATCACCAGAAGAACCCTAAGAAGAAAAATAATGCAAATAAATGTCTTACATTCTAAGGGTTCATTTGAGCAGAAAAAGCACAATTTTCCATACTCTAAAGAAGAAATCAGGCTGGAAGTTTAGCTCAGTGTCACAAGTGCCTGCCTGGCAAGTGTGAGGTCATGAATTTGATCCCCAGTACCCAAAACACACACACACACACACACACACAGAGAATAAAAAAAAGAAATCAAAATTACCTCATATTGTAATGAAGTTTATTACCTCATATTGAAATGAAGTTTATTCTATTAATGAATAAAAGAAATATCAACAAAATTTTGTAATTTTGAACATCATTTGAAGAATTTGATCAAATAAAAAGATACACTGTCACTCTTTTACTAATTATTGATACAAAACTTTTATTGAGGTGATCATGTATTTTCTAAGTGTGCAAATTAGATAGCAAAATAAAGAATGCATAGTAGAAGTCATGAAGATGGAACTTTTGAAAAAAGGAGGACCAAGAGATGAAAGAAGGGATGAGAGAGAAGGAGAATAAAAAATGAAGGGAGATGTATTATGTACATGTGCTAACTTCCCACAGTAAATATAATCATCCAATACTGCAAGGATGTACTAATAAAAAGGTATAGGTTTCTGCCTATGGCTGGCACCTTCCTATAATCCCAGCATTCAGGAGTCTGAGGCAAGAAAATTGCTGCTAGTACCATAGTGAGTTGGAGGCCAGCCTGAATGATGTAGTGACACTCTGTCTTTGAAAAACAAATAGTATGGGTTTCCAAATCTTGGAAGCTTCGCACTGTTTTGATAGTTTCTGTCATTGGCAAACATCATGATGATTTATTCCTCAGTTTACAGGAAAGAATCTGCAGAGAGGAAAGCTAAACAAGATTTGTTACATAATACTCTTAGCAAGTTAAGGAATTCAGAGGGCCATGGTAGAACTGAAAGCTTTTGAATGAGTGGTAGAGGTCTTATAAAATGAAACAACAAAGAGGGCTGCAGTCTATGCGGGTAGGGCTTTTTATGAAGGAGATGAATAGTAGTCTCTTCAATTCCGGGAAGGTAAGATAGCAAAAATTTTGTCATACATGATATGTAAATTTAGAAAATTTGTCTTTTTCTTTTTTTATTTTAATTTTATTAGGACATTTCTGCACTATATAGCCATTATTTTCATTGTGCTGGCACATGTGTGCTAAGTATTTTTAATTATTTTTCATTCCTCTCCTCTCCCTTACCTAATGCCAATATTTTCAAAGAAATTGCATGCATGTTATCCATTTTTGCAGGTATCTATGGCATTCTGCATCCTTCATTTATTTTCTTTATCTTATCTATGGTAATTTTCAGACCTGTCATATCTTTATTCATCTATATCTTGGAATACATTTATTTACTTATGTTTTTCTTGTTCATCTAAAGAAGGGAAAGAAACTGAAATTCAAACTATCTCAGGTATCTAGTAAACATCTGCATTTCCATGTAAAAGAATCTTCACTGTCTTATGCACATTTTAAAAAATTGAGGCTTAGAAGTTTTCTATATGAATTCTAAAATTTAACACTCTGCTAAGCCAACTTTCTTTCCTCACAACAAAACACATGAGATAATTACCTTATAAAGATAGAAGGCTGTCCATAATGCACTGACCCTCCCTCTTTTTGCCTTTGTTAAGGCTGCAAATAACAGCAGGAGTGCTGGGTGGTGAAAAGTAAAAATAAAAAGAGAAAGTTTCATAATCCCGGTAGGGGGGCCCCTCCAGTACCCTGAGTTCTCCTAAAGGCTTTCCTTCTCTCAATTGTACCACCTTGATCACCAAACCATTAACATGTGGACCTTTGGGATGTATTCAACAACCAAATTATAGCACACTTTAGAAATTTTAACAATTTGTAATGTAATACTAAAAATCAATTTTTGATTTTTCTTTCAATATTACTTATTTTTTAATTATGAGATTTTATTTGCAAACAATTTTAGGATTACTGAAGAATTAAATAGAATTACAGAGTTCTAATAAATTTTAATCATGTTAGAAACCTTGTGTCTTTATGTAGGCTGATATTAATTATACCCTTATTATTTTCAGATCCATTAAGAAATTATTCTATGACATTTACCAATTAGGTCATTGATAGATTACTATTCAGAGAGATAAACATGCCTGACCTCACAAGGGTTACATTTTAATGTCAAAAACACAAAATAAGTTAAATAGAAAACAGGACAAAAAATAGTCTAATGATGACAAGCATTATGAAGAATAAACAAGATGCTTTTGTAGTCCCTGGAGTATGCATGTGTTTGCTATACATGATTTAGCTCTTAGGAGTTAATACTTGAAGAACACTGGGAAGAACCAGGAGAGAAGAATAGGAAAGCAAAAGCTGGTAGGAATCATGAGAAGTTAGAAAAGTTAATAGGACCATGACAGACTCAAAGGCTTCTGAATACGTGGCTGAGATCCCACAAAATGATCCAGGAAAGAAGGAAGCCGTCTGCTCGGTTAGGGTTTTATATGAAGACCCTGAAAGGAGTCAGTTTGAGTCTAGGTAAATCCCAAGGCGACTTTGCAGAAGTCACACTGTGAAAAAGTTAGATTTCTCACTTCCATTATGAATTCTCAGGTGTATATCTTCCCTTGACAGTTTCCAGCTGTGATTTTATTAACCTGATGCATGTTAAATAAAGTGATAACTATTTTAACACTTAAATTTTGTCACTTAAAAATTAAGAACATTATTTAATGTTAATATAAAATTAATGTGTTACAAGAGTCAAAGAAAGGAATACATGATCCGGAATGAATGTTAAATAATTGTTCTCAATGGTATTGTGTATTAAATTTAATTTTTAGCATTACAGACTAATGTGCTATTAGATATCTAAAATAATTTATAAAGATAAATAGTTGTATAACTGTGGACTAACTTTTGAGAGATGGCAGCAAAGATTGAGAAAAATGTAAAATAACAATGTATTTTGGATATAAAAATTACCGGAATTAGTTAAAGTATGAAAACCTGGGGATAAAATCCAATATTTTGCTATGTTATGTTTCCTTTGCATTTTTTTTACTAAAGTAATACTTAACCAGAACCAAAATAAGCAATTATTTATACTTGTTTCTTTGATGTTTCATAAGAGTATTGTTTTGATGCAAACACTGATTGTTTTATTATTTTTATATGATTTCTTGACATGTATTTATTATTTTACTCTTTCCAATTCTTTACTTGGTTATCTTTTCATATTTGCAGTCATGAACATTCTTGCTTCCTATTCTTGAATATTAATCATCTCTTTTCTGGAAATTGTTTACTAATTGGAAGCTTAATATAAGCCTTAATTTCTACTAAGACAAATTCTTTCCATGGTCTCCTCTTTCCCTAAGTTTACTGAAATTTTTCATAACTTTTATTACATATTGATTTTTTATATAAAATTTAAAAAATACAATTTTTACTTATCTTCATTGTACCAGACATTTATGTTTACTGTGGAAAAAATTAACATCTTTATGATATTCAACAGACAGAAACTATTTAGAATGATCATATTTGCACAGGTAGGGTGTTAAGCTAAGGTTTAGGTTGACATCACAGCTGAGGTGTAGTATGAATAATCAAAAGGACCAAACTTTTGAATATGTAATAAATTTGTCATTGCATATGCAAAACTGTGGCAAAATCCCTGAAGTAGGAACAAGCTTGGATGTTCAAGATAGAAAGTTCCTGTTGCTATGTGTACCAGATATATCACAGTTTTGTAACCTGTCTTTAACTTGAGTGCTATGAGCAGACCATTTGACCTTCTTGCACAGCAATCTATTACAATTAAATCATCACTAGAAAAACGTCACTGGGGCCAGGGTTATAGCTCAACAGCACAAGCACCTGCCTGGCAAGTGCAAGGTCCTGAGTTTGACTTCAGGTACCAAGGAATAAAAAGAGGCCTGGGGGTATAGATCAGCAACACAGTGCCTGCCTGACAAGTGCAAGTTTCTGAGTTTTATTGCCATTACCAAAACAAACAAACAAAAAGTCATTATTCAGACCTACAAATGCTACTTCGAATTCTTTCTAAAATTTATTAAGAAAAGATATTTGTTAAATACGCACATTTTAATGGACAGATACGTATATACAGTATTTCTGTGTGCATTAGATAATATGAAACATTTTTCATATAAATTTTAAGTTGTATTACAATATTTTTGTGATAGCAATATTTCATGTATCATTTAAAATTATAATTTACATCTCTCTTGCTTCCAGCCATATGCCAGATTTTTTGAAAATAGGTATTTTCAAATAAGAAATTTTAAAATTTTATGTAGCTAAACTGTCTTTGTTTTTTTCTATTAGTATTCAGTTTGTCCTAGATTAATTTTATTTTAGTTAATAAACAAACTAATTTTTTATTTTATTTTTAAAACAGACTATAAGATTCAGGCTGTCCTTGAGCTCACTGTGTAACTAAGTCTGACCTAAATTTGGGTGATCTTCCTGCCTTTACCACCCAAACCGTGGAATTAAAAGTGTGTCCCAGCATGCCAAGATCTCTCTTTGATAATTTTAATCAGCATTACTAATATTGGACATTGGCACAGCTATTAAATTACCATTTACTCTTCAACTAATGCACAGCTAAGAAACATGAATTTTCTTTGGTTTTCCAAACCAGCATCTTATCCTTCTTGTTTTGTAACATGGTCAGTACAGTACTTACACAGGTAGGATTCTCCATGAAGTATCAATAAACTGAAAGACAAGAGAAAATATATTTTGATAAGACCTAGAATAGTATTCAGTAAGTTAAAAACTCTTGATACTGAAAATTTGTTTCAATACAATCAATAGAATATTGTATGGATGACAATATAAAGTTAACAAGTATTAGTGTGATTATTCAATAATATTTCTAAAAATTTTGCATAGGTATCTTAAAGTCTGATTTAGTTTCACTTACCATGTTGAATAAAAAGTTTGTGTTCAATGTCTATACTAATGTGCTTTTTAAAACAATGACTACTTTTTACTTTGAATAAACTAGGACCTTTAGCAACTAAATTGTGACTCTTAAACTCCAATCCTCAAAGCATCAGAACATAACTGTGTTTAGAAGAATGCTCTTGAAAGAGGTAAGTACATTAATATGAAACCTTTAGAGTAGTCTTAATTTAACCCAAGTGCTCATATAAAAACATATTAGGACAGAGAGAGTACCAGAAAAACGCAGTGTGGGTCCTTAGTGAGAAGGTGGTTACCTGTAAATCAATGAGGGAATTCTCAGAAGGAGCCAAATCCTTCTAGTACATTGTTCTTGGACTCACGGCTGTTCAAGCCACTCAAGCTGTGATATTTCGTATCACATATTAACATATTAATATAAGGGAATAGAATAATTAGTCATAGCAATGGAAAACTTGTATTCAAATTTAGATGTATCATAGTACACTGGCTTCAACAAAATACACACCAGAGACAGTAAATTAATCTTGTAACATAGCACGAGTTTGTTTTCAAT
This sequence comes from Dolichotis patagonum, assembly GCA_004027295.1. NCBI lineage: Eukaryota > Metazoa > Chordata > Mammalia > Rodentia > Caviidae > Dolichotis > Dolichotis patagonum. Next base: position 63,981 of record PVJX010004600.1, read on the forward strand.
TTTTAAAAACATGTAATGTTTTTCAAACTATTCTACAAAATAGAATATTTACAACTGCAGTCTCATTGAAACTGTTAGATTATAGTTTCTCACTCTGAGAATACTTTGAAACTCTTACTTTTTAAGTGAAAATCTGACATTTATCTCAGAAATCTTGACCTTTTCAAACCTAAGCAAGTTTTTCTCAGTAACAAACAGATACTTCCCTGTGAAAAAAATATTATACTTTCTTTGATCTCATGAAATATTCAGGGTGATAATGAAGCATGTTTTGCTTTCTTGTAAACCTCCTAAGAGATTATTTTTCTGAGCTTGACAGTGGTAAAAATTTTATCACACAGCATGAAATGTGTTATTTTGATACATTGACGCCTTATCAAACTTACCTTTGCACATTCAACTTTATGACAAAGAATATTTCCCAAGGAACTTCAGAGACAGTTTCTATGTGAGTTTAAAAGCATATTAGTTCAGATGTTCAAAGACTTTTACACTATTAATTGGTTAAGGCAATTAACTGAATGCACTGATGTTGATAACAGATTATCTTCACATTATTATTTAAAAGTAAATCTGTAAGATAACTTCTGATGTGGGAAGATACATATAAACTGAAAAAATGTCTCTGGAATTAGAATAGTAAACAATCCTACTTTTCACTTATGTTTACATAATTCTCTCTTATGTCATTGTGGGCACAGAATTTCCATTTGTAGCAACATAACTTAAAAATTGTTACCCTAAGCATACTATCAAGGATCCAAAATTACTTTCTTTTATCTTCTATCTCTGTTTTATTAGTCAAATGAAATTTCTGCTTCAGAAATGTAAATTTATGTATACAGTGGAAATAACTGGAAAATTCTCCATACAACAAACAAAATAGTGTCAAATAGTACAATGTTTTATTTGGAAAGGTGTATTTCTATGATTGTACCTATACATCTAGGCAACTTCCAAATTCTAACTTTCTTATTTATTACCATTAGTCTGTCATTGTTGATAGTTATTGCCACTACTTTAGTGAAAGCTATGTTTTGCAGCAACATTCAAACTGATTCTCTAGTTTTTACTTTTACCTACTTCCATACATTCTATAACTGAAGACTCAGGGATTATTTGGGAACTGTTATGGCTTAGAAATGATATGCCTGCACCTCAAATCTCATTGTTTAGAAGGAAACTTTTGAAAGTTGTTTGGATCAAAGAGGCAGAATATTCATTAGAGGATTATATTCATCAGTGGATTGATTTGCTAAATGTGCACGGTGCTCAGCCTCATTATAAGAAACAGGTCCCTGGCATTACGGCCTAAAAGTATATAATACTGCCCCTGGATCATTCATTTTCAGTACTTCCTGGCCACCATATGAGGAGTAGCTTTTCTCTGGTATTTCCTTCCTGCTCTGAAGCCAACCAGCCATGGATTAATCTCTCTGAAACTGTGATCTTAAATAAATGTCACCTTCTTTAAACTCTGTTTATCAGGTACTGTGTCTCAGAGAATGAGAAAGCTGACTAATACGGGAGCTAAAATAGAAACATGCTATTTTCTTTCTTGAAGTATTTTAGTTGTCTTAATAATCCTCATGATAAAAATCTTGTATGTGAATTATTAAATACTTTTTCTCTCATCATTAAAGTGCCAGCTCCATTCCAATTTCCTTTTGACTTACACCTTTCCCTGTTTTTATTACATATGAAAATTCCTTAGACCCTGGTGTTTTGCAAATATGTGTTTTATCACACATTTGATAAGATATTTTTGCTGCCAAATATCTTCATGTATACTGTCTTAATGCAGAAAATATTGTTGCTGCCAAATATAGTTGGCAAGATTTTTTAATTCAATTTTAACATTCACTTCAAATTTATCTTCCTTTATAAAAGACTATCCAAAATTTTATAAATTCTCAGCATTAATCACTCATTTAAATGTAACATTATAAAATTTTATGTTAATAAATTTATACGTTATATTCTGCCTCATTTTATGCTACATGTATATGGCTGCAAGAAATAATCGTCTTACACGATAGTTTTCTGAATATTATATGATTTAACTTAGTGATGTTGTAGCACCATAATGAAAATAATATTTTGACTTAAATTGGACAAATCTTATGTTACACAGAAATTTCACCTTGTATATACAAACTCTCACATCTACTCACACACACAATTTTTTTTCTTGATTACAATCTTCTTTTGAGTGTCCTCAGTTGTGCTTTTTATGACTGTCTCAATGTGCTGAATGTCTTTAATCATTTCAAAATGATTATCTTTCATTGTCATTTAGACGTTGAGGAAAAGTCAGAAGTCACATGGATCAATATATGGTGAATGTCAGGTCTCTAACTGAGGGAATTACCCTAAGATAGCCCAGTCTGGAAAGCCCAGAGAGACAACTGATTCTCAAAATGCATTTTATCACCCAATCAGCTCCTGATATTTGAAAAAAAAAAACCTCCAAAAACTTAAAACAGGCCCTCAAACTCCAGAACAGGAATTAATCTCCCAGACCTCCAATGTCTGTAAAATCAAGACGAGGCTGCCCATCAGCAATACATCTCTGATTTACACTTGCTGCCATTATAAGAAACTTAAAATCTGAACAGGATGCCAACAAAACAGACAGGGGTGCCAAAGGAGGATCTGTCCCCTGGGGACCTGCTTCAAGTGTCAACTGTCAGACCAATGAGCAAAAGTGCCCCAACCCCAAGCCCCCTTGCAGGCCCTATTCCACATCCAGGGCCCCTCTCTGGAAATCAGACTGTCCTGTGACAACCAGGCTCACTGTAGGAGTCCCCCGCCTCAGCACCCCACCAAACAACCCCGTTTTCCCTGACTTAATCAGCTGTGCCTCTGATGGCTGACACAACCTAAAGGTCTCAGATATCCCCTGGACCGTCACAGCTTTGGAACGTCAGGTAAAACTTACAGTGGAGGATTAAAGACTGTTTCATTTTTCAGTAACCCGGGAGCAACCCATTCCACTCTCCCTTTTCCAAGACAGCTGCATTTAGCTTACATTTCTGTTGTGCAAATTGATGGCATCATATCTAAGCCTCCCAATATTCCTCTACTCCTCTGTCAGCTAGAAAACCACATATTCTCTCATATATTCCTGGTCATAACACCCTGCCCCATCCCACTCCTTAGGAGAGACATCTTACCCAAACTGTCTGCTACACACCACGCCAAGCATCGTGGCCTTCCTGCTCTCCCCCTCCCACTCTGACTCCCCTTTACCCACCACTTCTCCCTCCCTAAACCCACACCCCTTGCACCTATTTCCATAGCCACACACTGAACTTCCCCATCCTCCTTAAGGAGAATTGCCTATACCCCGCTCAACACCAGTATCCCTTACCTAGTGCAACTCTCAGAGGACTTAAACCTATCGTCATCCAGCTCCTCAAACATAGGCTCCTCACAATTCTCCCTTCCACACCCCTATCCTTACCATTACAAGGTTCAATCAATCATATTGTCTGGTCCAAGGTCTCCAACCCACCAACCGAATTGTACTCCCCATCCATACCATAGTCCCCAACTCTCCTGTCCTTCAAACACACTACAGCATCCTAGATCTAAACACACCCATATTCATGACTTCCGAGCCCTTCTCATCTCTTTTCATCTCCCAAGACTCTCCCAGATCTATGCACTCTTCCTTGAAACACCCACCATTACCCTGGTCCAGTCTGCAGTTTTAATCCTACAATCCCCCCTGATCCCATTCATAGAGGCAAAAGACAATACATACCCTTCTTGGTTACATGGCTGTCTTCCCCTCATACAGTTACACTCCAGGCTTTTCCCTCACATCTCAGAACTTTCTATGCAGAACCCACAACACACCTGGTTCATAGATAATAGTTATTGCAAATCCTCAAACATTTATGTGACAAGAGCAGAATATGCAATAGTAACAATCAATAACTGAGGCCCAAGCGCTCCCCTCAACCCCCACCTCACAACAGATTGAACTTACAGCTCTAACCAGAGTTCTAACCCTGCAAAGGGAATCACAATTAATATCTACACAAATCAAACTGCATCCTTCCACATCCTTCACACCACCAAGAGATGCTCTATTATCAATTAATACCTAATAAAGACTCTCCAAAGCAGACCCTCTTACCCACCTAGGCAGGAGTAATCTACTCCAAGGGAGTTTGAAAGCCTACAGACCCCATCAAGGAAACAGATATTCCTGCTCTCTGTTACTTTCCTCAGACTCAGGGCAGCTTCCTAGGAACTCACCAGCTACAACCCTTTCAAACTGCCATAGGCCACTCATTTCTTCTAGGCCCCTTCAGGTACCCTGAGACTGTCCCCCGGGGATACTACCTTCCTGCCTTTCAACTAATTAGACAACAGGTCCAAAAGACAGCAAATCTCATCCTACTTTCTCCCAACTTTCAACCTTATGAATTATGACCTCACTGGCAGATAGGTTTTAATTAAAAATTTATACTCTTAACTCTGAAAACCCAAATGGACAGATCCCTACAGAGTCATCTACAACACTCCAACAGCAGCCCATATGTAGGACCCACCTCATTGGATCCATTGCTCTGGCCTAAAACTTCACTCCCTGGATCCACTTCCTGACCTCCACCAACCCATGACAAAAACTCTTTCATAACTGGTTAGAAAGTGGCAGGATGATAAGTAGATGTGAGGAGAATTTTTTAAAGAGGATTTAAGGCAGTGTATCTTTAGCTATAAATTTTTTTAGATTTAACTTTTACTGATTACCCTTTGTATATGTGCAAATTATTTAAATATTACTGCTTTCATTTTTTTGTTTCATAATATTCAGAATATCTTAAATAAAACATTCTAACTCAATATGATTTAAGAGATCATGTGTACTTAATACCAATAATGCAAAACCTGTCTTATAAACAATCTGCTATATCTCATAAATCTGAGTTATGTGAGAGTATTGCTATAAAAATTTGGTCTATGTAAAACAAAATGACAGTAGACATTTTGAGTCTTGAAGAGAAAGTTTGTCATTCTATTTGAAAACAAAAAGATATACACCTGGTGAATTAGCTTGTAACAAGTTACAGTTTCATTAGGTTCTATAATTGAAAATATCAAACTCTAACATTTAAAAATAAAATATAATAGTAAATTTGAACTTTTGACTCCTGGATATCTGTCTTTTTTACCCAAGTTTTGTACCTGGTTCCTCAAGCACACTCTAATTTTCCTCTCTTTCACGTTAATAACCTACTTGAGTAATTTTAACACCAGCTGATTAAGAAGCACCTTCCATCAGTTTAGTATAGTGTCTCTTAATGAAGTTGGAGAACAGTTTTGGAGTAATGACTACCACATTTTGCCTTTTAGCTGAGAAATATTGGTATTTTGATCCATGCAGCTGATAGATATTTTGTAAATGAAAATTTTCCCTGAGGAATGAATTCCGGGGACACATTGAAAAAATCTGAACAGTGTAACATACCCTTGAACGTATTTCTTGTGAAACAAATGAACTAAAGAATATAACGATGTTCTTGAAAGGACATTTGGTGCAAACCCTTGAGTTTTCTTAAGTATCTAGATGATTAACTTGAGTTGTATTCAAGCATAACCCCAAAACGAAACAAAATCCTTTTACTAATGTAAACAGCCCAAGAAATTAAGTAGGCTCAAGTGGAATTTTAGCAGACTGAATTAATCTAAATTATTTTAAAAATGTAAAATATTGGACAAATTAATTTTTAACAACATAGATATACATTGTTCTCTACTTACTAACTTCTTAAGAAATTTTATTAAGTCAACTTTACTACCAAGCATACTTCCTGTTAGTATATATATATATATTTATAAATATATATAGTATATTTATATACTATATATATACTATATATATACTATATATAGTATATTTATATACTATATATATTTATAAATATATATATACTATATATAGTATATTTATATACTATATATAGTATATATATACTATATATATTTATAAATATATATAGTATATATATACTATATATAGTATATATATGTTATAAATGCTAAACATATAACATATATATAAAACATATAAATTATATATATAACATATAACATATATATGTTATAAATGCTAAATTAATTTCTATAATCTATTTAAATTATCTAATGCTTGTAGATATTGCCTCTCTTAGCTGAGTACTAATAAAAATAACTAAATTATACAAAATAAGTAAAATTATGTAATACAAAATGAACCAATTGATAGATTATAAGTACAGCCAAATATGAGAACATATTTGGATGATTCATATGACAGAATCGTATCATCAAAATATGCAGGCTTAGCTAAAATTAGTTTCTGTAATTGAAACAGAGAAAATTTACAGACACATGTCTGATTCTTTAAGGATCAAAAATAAATTCTATATTCATAAGTAATGATTAAACAGAAGTTTGATATAAAAAATCAAAAAATAAAATCATAAAAATGATTTTATTCAATATGTAAAAATTGAGGAAAATATTTGGATGAAGTGAACAAATAGCTGAAAATTCACACACAGATTTAACATAAAATTTTTTCACTAGAATATTCAATTCTTAATTGCCAACTTGCTTTTTTGTGTGTATGTCAGAGGTCAAACTCAAGACCTTGTGCCTGCCAGGCAGGTGTTATGCCTCTGAGCTACACCCTCAGCCCTGACTTACACACTTCTAAATGCTTAAGAGGTTAGTAAAGCACACTTATATATGTATGTGTGTGCCTGTGTCATAGAGCTGTGACATTTAATAATTTCTACAACATATCTAAATGTTCCCTGAAAACCTCATGTGGTCATAGTGTGTCTTTAGAGAGGAGAACTAGATAATGGGCATGTGATACTCATCACTGGATTAATTCACTGATGAGTTTATAGATTGTTGTGATGTTGAGAGACAAAGCCTGGTGAGAGGATATGTGTCACCATGGGCACGGCCTGGAGTTGCATGTATCCTCCTCCATGACACCACTCTGATTCTGGACTACTGTGTGGTGAATTCTCTCTTCTGCCATGGCCCTGTGCCATGTAATACTAACATGGAACCAGAAGACTATGGACTGAAACCTCTACAAACTGTGATCCAAAATAAAATTCAATGTGTGGGTGCTGTTTTTTTGTCCCAACAATGGGAAAGTATTTAAAACAAATTTTGGTACCAGAAGTGGGGTCATTGTTGTGATACAACTTGGCCATGTTGTTCAGAAATCTTTCAAACTGGCTTGTTGGAAGAGTTTGGAATAGTCAGCTGAAGAAATAGCCTTGGAATATTGTAAAGTAAGATTGATCAGAGATTATGATGAGAACTCAGAAGATAGAATGTGTATAGACATGCAGTTGGCAAAGACTGGGGATCAGGAGGTTTCACCACTTCACTCATCTGTGGAGGTTTTGGAAATAATATAATGGCATTTTGATTGCAGACCATGCATCTTATGCTCTAGAAGGAAACATTTTTCAACTTTGCTCATGTCCTGAAAAAATGCTTGAGACTGAGACTAAGGGCAGTGGATTAATTAAATTGGCAGAAGAAATTTCAGGTTGACTAGTATTGAAGTATTGGAATGGATACTGTTGGGGGATTTTAGCCAGCTCTACCTTGAGAATCAAAAGCAAATGATGCCATAGAACAATTTACATAGGTTTGAGTCTAATCAGAAAGAAAATTCTGGTAAAACTGGAACTTGCACAGATGGTATATAGGAAATCATGATTGTTGAAAAGAATAACATTAAGAGGAAGTACTTTGGAACAGGACAATAGGAATGATGGCCTGAGGACATCACAGGAACCAGGAGGACCAGCTGTTTTGTGAAAAGAGCTAAGGATACCACCAGGCAGAATGGTAGCAAACTAGAAAATAGGAATTGATTCTTCAGAATTTTCCTCATGGTACTCAGTCATCCAGTCACTCAGAGGAGTCTGCAACCACTGGCAATACACAAAAGGACTCAGTTACTGCTCATCCTGGTGGCAGTTTGTCATCTATGTGGTGATTATTTTAGTCACACACAGAAAGCAAGAGATATAAGGTAAAGAAGGCTTCCACCAAGATTTCAGAAGAAGCCTTGGGAAACCAGACAATGTGCTCTTAAAAGAGAGTTCATGAAACAATGAGAATGAAGTTCATGCTGTAGAGATGTCAGGATTTTGGGAAAGCTAGGAACATGGAACACCTGAGAAAGGCAGTGAGGAGTAAGTAAAATTGAGCCAATAAAGAACCCAAGAAGACTACAAACACCATTGGCAATGCTTGAGGTAGAGACTTCCTAAGCCCTTTGCAGTTCACATTTTACCACAGATTACTCTTGTGCTGGACACAGAACTATGGATTTAATGTTTGCCATTCTGGTATTTGTTTTGTTTTGGTCCCATTCATTTGTGTCTCCTTATTTCTACATTTTGGAATGGAAATGTTTATCCTATGTCATTGTATGTTGAAGAGTTTAAGTCTCCTTTCATTCATACCAAGGCTTGCAGATAGGAGTCTGGATTAAACCTCAGAAGAGACTGTGGACTTGGACTTTTCAACAATGCTAAAACGATTAGAACTTTTACAACTATTATAAATAGACTAAACACGTTTTGCATAAGGTAATTATACTCTAATCTTTTGGTGGCCAGGAGTGGAATATTATGGTTTTTATCTAGATGCTCCCCATTAAGTTTTGTGATCATAGGTAGGACATGTGATAGCTGACTGGATAATGTATATGTTATACTCATCAGTAGATCAGTCCACTGATAGATTATTAACTGAGTGTAGTGTTGAAAGTAACATCTGATGGAAAGAGGTAGGTCACTGTGGAGGTGGACTATAAGGGTGTGTATATCTCACCTCTTTCTTTGATTCCACTCTGATTCTGCCTGCCCTGCCATGAATTATTTCTCTATTAGCATGTCTATCTACCATGCTACACCGCCATAGAGTCAGGAGACTATCTCCTGAAATTTCTACAAACTGTGAGACAAAATAAATGTCTCCTCCTTCAAATTGCAGGTGTCAGATATTTTGTCCCAGTATCAAAAAGTAACTAAGATAGTACTATCTCTGATTCCTGGTCCTTTCCACCTGTTATAGCTGATGTCATGAAGTAAGCAGCTTTTATTCAAATGCTGCCTTCTATCGTGATGTTTCTGCCTTGGAGCCTTGTAAACTCTGACTAAAATAAGCCTCTCCTAAATTGTAGTTAAGTATACTGTCCCAGAAACTGTAAAACGTACCAATACATCATGAAAAATAAGCTCATTACAATGTTGGTACATTTTAGAGACATAAAATGAGTTGATTTTTATTCCCTTGTGAAAGTTTATGACACATAACACAGAGGAATATTCACTGACATGCCTGTTGTCACTAAATGCTATGAAACCTTGGAAAGACTGATATATCAAGAATTCAAGATCCTTGTTATTTTCCATTTCTCTAAATAGAAATAATCAAATGGCTAATGATCTAAAGTTGACTCCTACTTTCTCTTTTGCATAATGATCTTTGATTTTTGAAATAAACTGATAGGTAAGCAAAAATAGGAAAAAAAGTTGTCACATCATTATCAATGTTGGAATGTGTTTAGCATGTCAATATTGCATGTTGTCAACAGTTCTGAAAAGTTATTAATATTTTGTATTATAAATGCATTATTTTGATAAATTTAATTTATTTGTCATGTCCAGTATGTGTGGTACACACTTAAAATAATAACCAGTATTTTATCTATTTACTTTCAATATAACAGGTGAATATCATTTTAAATGTAGAAATATAACTACTCTGTAATGCAGATAAAAAAAATAAATACAAAATATATTAGATACCATTTATTAAGAACAAGTGACTCTAAAATATGGAGGAGTAAAACTAAAAATAATATTCCTTATTCTTACATTTGAGCAATTAAAGTTAGCTTTCAGTTGCTCCATGGAGTATCATCTGGTCTCACTGGTGTATTTGCCAATATTTCATCAAATGGGATGACTGAGCTGTGTTCAACTCTATGTATAGGATCAACAAGTCTATTCTCATTATATGTATTACATTATTCCAAGATTATCAAAAAAGCAAGTCCTAATGCACAGGCTCTATTCACTCTAATATTTGCTAAAGTTTTGTTATACAGAATATGTAACACAATCAAGGGCAGCTTCATGGAATTGTAACAAATGAGCTAACTTGTTACTGTCACCACTGAGATTTAAAATAGCTTCCAAAATTCTCATGTGTTTCAAAGGTGGAGATTTCTGAAGATGATTGATCAGAGTTTTCCTATGTTTATAAGTAGATTAATTCATTGATGAGTTCATAACTGAATGAGTTGCTAGGAGATGACGGCTTATTGGAAGAGGTGGGTTTCTGGCTCTTCCTTGTCTTTCAGATTCCTGGTTGGTAGGATTGAACATCTTTCTTTTATTATAACTATTCATTTTACCATTTATGTACCTTGATGCCAATCAACTATGGACTGAACCTCTAAAAATGTGAGCCAAGTAAACCTCTTATCATTAAGTTTTGGCAGATATTTCCTCCATGAAAACAAGAAAGCTACTAATATAATCATGCTATACCTTATAAAAATAAATTTTGGACTTTTTTCAGTGAATCATAATACAATTTCAGTATAATATGTATATTGCAATATAAACTAGAATGTATTTCCATGAAAAATGAATTCTAAATGATTTTATATTCTGTAGATTTTCTTTTAACTCTTGGTGATTTACTTTGAAGTCATTCAATATCAAACTTCCTTGAAAAGTTGGAAGAAAGTCTTATGTTCATTGATGTCAAAGTAAAAAACTTAAAGTGTCAACTAATTGGCTTCTTTCCTGAGCTTCCTTTACAACTAGTGTGTACACATGATCTCAGCTCTACCAAACAAAAATAACTACTTTGCTGATTTGAAGCAAGAGATTTAAACAAAAAGTACATTGCATAATAATAAACAAACTAAGTAATTAACTAACTAAAAGTATGTATAACAATTACAGCCAGTTTCATAGTTCACAGTGGGAAGATGGCTACCTCCAAGAAATAAATTGGAAAAAAAATAATCAAGTACAAAGTGGCAAAAGGATCTACATGTTCAGATAAATCACCAAAAAACAAATACAAATAAAAAACTAAGCATATGAAAGAGGATGTTCAGTATTCTATATCATTAGAAAATTACAAGTAAAACAAATTGACTTTCTACATGCCAAATACTAAAACGGGACCCATGTCTATCACTATGCACTAAATTAAACTCAAAATGGATCAAAGATCTAAATATGAAAACAAAAACATTAAATCTATTGGAAGAGAAAGTAGGTAGAAATCATGAAGACATAGGGGTAGGCAAATATTTCATGAAAAAAAAAACCAAACTGCACAAAAAGTACTTCAAAGAATCAACAACTGGGATCTCATCTTATTAAAAAGTTTTTGGACTTCAAAGTAAATCACCAACAGAGTTAAAAGAAACACCACAGAGTGGGAAAAATTTTAGCCAATGGTCCCTCAAACAGAGGACTTCTATCTAGATCATATAAAAGTTGAAAAAAATCAGACCTTCGAAAATTCAAAGAGTTAATCCAAAAATGGGCATCTGAGATAAACATACAATAATCAGATGAAGAAATACAAATGGTAAATAAATATATGAAAAATGTCCAATATAATTGGTCATTCAAGAAATGCAAATTAAAACAAAATTTGGACTTTAACTATGTTTGTTTACCCATGTGTGTCTGTGTGCATATATAAATGTAATAATCTTTTCAATTTTGACAAATGCACAACACTCAATAATAACACATAATGTTAAAAATTGGTAAAATTTGGTGGAGAAATGAAGAGTATATATAAGAACACTGTTTTATCTGCTCAATTGTCTGTAAATCTAAAATTAAACAAATGAAGTCTATTAATATAAAAATTGCCAAGCTTGAACCCTATCTACTATTTAATATTTATGTGTCCCATTTGAAAAATATGATAATATTTTGTAAATGGCACTGTGATTTTGACAATCAGCTAGACTGACATTTATAAATATGCAACTCACACAATGAGTGCACAGTAAAATTTAGCTTTTGTTTCCCTATGGGAAATCCCTCCCTCTTTTGTATTGGAGACTGAACCTGGGGCTTTGTACTGAGCCTTTTCTTTTTTATTTGATTTCAACAGAGGATCTTACTATGTCTCTAAGGTGCTCAGCCTGTTTTAGAACTCAGGATCCCTCTACCTCAAGCTCCCTAAGGGACTACAGGCATGCCACAACACACGTGGTTCCCTTTTTGCTTTTCCTTTGTGCTTTTTGACTTTAGTTTTACTCCAGAGAAGTTGAAAAAACTGGATTCAGCTGTACTTTCTTCCCTGTTTTTCATCAATATCACAGAATTTTAAATATTGATTGACATATAGTTAAAAAATAGACATTTATTGAACAAATAAAAGGTCAAACAGTATATTATCGCTCATTTAATAATGAAAGGGGCTGTTTCTTTGCTAGTGAAATTAGTATTGTTATCCATTATTCTTTTTAAAGTTGAAATCTTAAAATATTTAACATTAAAGTATTACTTTTCATTTATTACCATATGTTCTGCTTCCCTAAATTACATTTTAAATGTGAAGTTCACTCTTTCCCCCACACAATTATAAAGTGTTCATCTAATGTATTATTCTGTTTCTATGATTTAATAAGCTATTTTGTATTTTGGTAACCAGTGACTTCTGCTATTGTCTGGCTTAAAATTTTTGTCAAGAACAGCTATTATCTTTTACTAGTCATGTTTCATATGAAGAATTATTAAAAAGCTTAATAGATAGAAATACTTTCCTATACATGGATTTTAGCTTAATATTGTCTTATAACAACCGATACACACTGATGTGGATTTAGATTTCACTTCATAATTTTCTCACTAAGAGATCTTGGACAGCTGTTTAGAATTATTATCTATAAATTAGAAATAATAATACTGCATAATCTTTATTTTCTATTTTTTGAAAGTTAAGATTATGTTATGTAGTGTTATGTGGACACTATATACATATCACTTAGTATTTATTTTGGCACAAAGAAAATATGCAATGAATGAGAAAAATCATTTAAAAGCAAAACACTGAATTGAGATTAAATATATATGGATATATATTATAGATAACTTTGGATAAACAACCTTCTTATTCCTTGAGAGTAAGGTAAACTGCTTATTAACTGAGTTTATATTTATATTCAATTCCTAGTTTTATATTGTTAATTTATACTGATATTTAGATATTCTTATGTCACAATTCTTGATATTCTTGTTAAGTGTAAATTTAATTGCATATAAACACAAAGATTAAGGACAGTTTATCAAAATTGTCAGCAAAATTGGCATGATTGTTCATGATCCTGATAGAAACCCAAGCTCAGGTGAATCATTAGTGTTCATAATAAAGACAAATTTGATAGAGGATTTCAGAGAGTGAAGAATCAAAGAAGAGATTTTTGCATTAACCATCTTAAAAATCACCATGGTCTAGAAACCATTTACTGAAACATCAAGAATTTGCATCCAAGATATTTCTAAATAAGAGTCAGATTTCAGAAGTTTTTGATGCTATACCCATTTGGGGAATTAAGATAAAATGAGGTTCATATAAATATATTTGTTAAATTCTGCCGTGACAAAAATTATAGCAGTTCTCTTTGAATAACTGAAGACAGAAAGAATAAGGCTGCATATTTATCCTGAAGGTAGAAAACTGAATTATTTCCTGCTAGCCAGAAAATACCTGTCTTTATCAATTTTGTGTTGTTGTGACAAAAAGCCATGGGGATATGCATAGTATAAGAGACACAGTTTTTGAATTTTAGTAACATAGTATGGGAACCTGTTTAGCTTCTCATGAGGACCCCATGCTGCCTCACCACACAGCAGAAAGAAGAAGGCAAAAAGGTGTAAGGCAGAGGGGTGTGTAAAATCACACAATGAGAAAGAAAGCAAGAAAGCAAGGTGAGCAGGTTAGAAAGTGCTTTCTATGAATCCAGTCTTAAGATAACTAATTCAGTCTCACAGGATATACTCTAAGCCCTTTGTGTGTGTACAGTCCCCTTGACCTATCTAACTTTTAAACATTCCACCACTTCTCAAAAATATTAACTTGAGAATACAGTCTCAATATGAGTTTGTTAAAGAAAAAGCCAGAGTAGTTACCAGTATTAAAATGGATTTAAAAGCAGAAACATTTTCAAATTCATACTGAATGAATAGAAATCACATGAATTAAGAATATAACAAAAATTAAAAATATAACAAAAATAGGTCTTTACTATGAATTAACAAACAAATTACTGAATAATGAAAACTTTGATCAGAGTCACTTGATACTTTAAAAACATAGTTGCTTTCAGAATAATTTAATATTTTTTATACAGAAAAATGTTTAAGGTTTTTGAAAAAAGTTTTCTAAAAAAAGTTTAAGATTACTAAAAAAACAGATCCAGGAAATATCTGAAGTAGTAAATTTGAATTTTCATTAGCAACCATACATGTTTTTGCTTCTGTTTGTAAAACAATGCTTCCAAGGATTTTTTCCCCAAATTTTCAATATTTTAATGATGAAAAATTGTTAAAACAAAACTTGTATGAGATAAAGGCAAAGACTAAAATTGAAAGACATATTTCCGTTCTAACTTGATTTTTTCATTGAGACAAATAACACTGTAGTTAGAATTAGAATTTACATTCTCTGATATTCTTTTCAATATAAATATAATAATATTTCTTCTCTCTCCCTCTCTCTCTCTCTCTCTCTCTCTACCTCTCTACCTCTCTACCTCTCTGCTTTCCTTCTGTATTATTCCTTACCTTGTCTTGGGGCTAGTGATATTCAGACCTCAAATACCCCTTAAGATTATGTAAACCAATATAGCCATTCATGATTTCTAACTTCAAGAATAGCGTAGTTATATGTCATGCACTATTACTGCATATATGTCTCCCCTTCATCTCCTCTAGAAGTAACCACATGGTACTTGATTCATTTGCATGCATTAGAACCTTGGCTCTCAGCACTTAGGACAGATTTGTGATGATATTATTACTGGATAATGAGAGTGCAGAACTTCCAGAATTAAGAAAGTGGAAATGAGAAACAAATGAATCTATATTGTCCTTAACCAATAGGAACATATATATTCAAAATTCTATGTGATCTTTGCTGCCTCTATTATAATAGTTAAAACAGACAATATTTGGTCTTGTTTGAGGTCAGTATTATAGTTTTAAAAATACTAGAGAATATTTATTTTAAATTTTAATACTGAGAGACATACTATTATTGATCATTATCTTAGTCTTATACTCACTATGATACTTAAATAGAGACATTAACAGATCTGCCTCTGCCTTCTGGGAGCTGCCACCTGCAGGCTTCTTCATGCAGGCTGTCATCAGGAGCAGGGACACACAGCCAGGTAAGCCCTGTGCACCTGTGGGCCAACACTGGAGGCCCTTGGTTCCTTTAGAAAACAGCAGAATCAGAAAAATACACCCCTGTCTCTCTGCCACCATTGTGGGAGTCCCACTGTAGACACATAGGCTAAGAGAAGCAGCCTCACTTCCATGTACCCCTTATCATCAGGGATCCACAGTGCAGCTGCACAGATCTGGAGAAGCCTGCTCCATGCCCTGCTATCTCCCTGTAAATCTAGGGTTAGAGAAACCCAGAAACCTGTCCCATCCCCTTACACCATGGAGGAGCAACCAATGTGGGAAGTTCTGGAGTCCCACAACTAGCTTGTCTGGAGGAACCCAAGAGAATGTCAAGATGATGGAGCAAAAGGGAATCTCAGACCTCTAGCCCACACAGAGCAAGTTTGGAAGTTATAGTCATGGAAGAAAATGGAAGTCACACACCTGAAATCTCTAAGGATAGCAACTGAAGTAAGGAAACAACTGCATGAGATTGTAAAAGCAGTCAAATCAGAAATAATGTCTCAGGTAAACAAGAAATCATTAACATCATAGAAGAATTGTTCAGCAGTTCTAAAGAAAATATAGACAAAAAAGAGGAGTATAGGAAAATGGTGGAAACGTTCAATGAATATAGAAAGGAATTACAATGCATGAAACAGATTCAAAAAGAGATCCAGGAAATTAAAAAACTCAGTCAAGAGCTAGAAAAACTGCTTGAAAGAACCTAAAGATAGACTTTTGAAACCTTGAAGATAGGATTGCAGCTAGTGATCATGAAAGGAAAGATCTCTTAAAAATAACAAGGAATCAGGAAATAACAACTCGATGGCTGCAACATGATGCAAAGAAGCATAATTTAAGAATGATAGGTGTTGGTAAAGAAACAGGGGTCATCACAAATGAAATTAAAAGGCTATTTGCAAAAGTAATAGAAGAAAACTTCCCAAACATGGGAAATGGTTCAGGCATGCATATAAGTGCATATAGGACTCCAACTAGCCATAACCAAACCAAATCTACATCCAGACATATAATAATCAAGATCCCAGAAATTCTGCACAAGAATAGAATATTAAAAGCTGTTAGAGAAAAGCAATAGATCACCTATAAATGAAAACCAATCAGAATCACAGTAGACCTGTTAACACAAACCATCAAGTCAAGAAGAGTTTAGACTGAAGGGTTTCAAACCCTGAAAGAAAATAACTTCCAACCCAGATTGATCTACCCTGCAAATTAGCTTCCAAAATTGATGGGAAAATAAGATACCTCCATGATAAAGAACAACTTAAGGAATTTATGACTACCATACCAACCCTACAGAGAGGGCTGAAGTATATTCTAGAGATAGATAAAAATGATCATGGTTCCAGGAACAGCAGCAAAGAAGGGTCACCAAACAAAACAAGCAACTGAATGAAGGGGAAAAATGGAGGGCCAACAACAGGAGGATAGCATGGCAAAGACAAACCAATGTATGCTGGTTGTAACCATTAATGTAGATGGCCTCAGGTCAGCAATAAAAAGAAACACATGGAAAGTGAATCAAGAAAAAAAATCCATCGACACATTGCATACAAGAAACATATTTAACTGGAAAGGAAATTGATAGACTGAAAATCAAAGGAAAGAAAACAATTGTTCCAAGGAGACCAGAAAAAAAACCAAGAGTAACTTGCCCATCATCCACAGAATGGATAAGAAAGATATGGTATTTTCATGCAGTTGAAAGCTACCCAGCTATACAATAGAATAATCTCAAGGCTCCTGTAGGTAAGTGGACCCAGCTGGAGATAATATTCATGGGTGAAAGAGTTCGAACTCTTATGCATAAACCGTAGGATAAGAAACAGAAGAAGTTAGTGGGATCCAAAAGCAAAATAGTTATTGTAAGGGTGATAGGGGAGGAAACACCTGGGAGGGAAAGGTGGTAACTACTGTTAATTTCTTACTGTCTTGTCTTGAATTCATTTATTGTTTCTGCAGTTTTGTAAGGTTTGGCTTTGTTCTGTCTTGTTTTGTTAGATTTTGCTCTGTCTGATGAAAAGACCAGCTATTTTGAATATAATGGGATATATTAAGGTAATCTTGGTTTCCTATTATATTGCTTTGAAGTTTTATAATGCTTTTATTCATTTAATTGTTTTTATTCTGTTTTGTTTGATTTTATTATGTATGATGTTATGAACAACTATTTTAAAGACAGTGAAACATTATAGTAGCCATTGCTGATTCCCTATCATCTTGCTTTGAACTCCTGTCATGTTTTTGTTCTTCTGTTTTAATTGGTTCTATTTTGTTGTAGTTTGTTTTATTTTATTAAATGTGATGGTATTGACAACATTTTTGAGGAAAAGAGGTATTATAGTAGTCATTGTTCATTTCCTATTATCTGGTTTTCAAGTCCTGTAATGCTTTCATTCTTTTGAATGGTTTTAAACTATTTTGTTATGTTTACTATTATTGTTCGTAAAGGTAGGGTCAACTATTTCAAAAAAAGCAAGAGACATTATGGTACCCACTGTTGAAGTTCTTTTGTCTTGTTGTGAACTATTGTGTTGCTTCCATTGTTCTGTTCTGATATTTGTTCTGTTTTATTTTATTTTGTTTTATTCACTTTAAAATACAAAAAATTTAAAAAATAAAATAAAATAGAGACATTATTAGAAATAACTAATAGACTTATACAGATATACAAAATCAAACAGTTTTCACATAAATTTGCAATTTAGTGAATGTATTTCTGTAGATAGAATTCATACCATTTTAATATTAATTAGGACCATCATTAAATTATATATGAAAATTTTCATAAATTTTCTTAATGTATTTGCTAGCATTCTTTACATGAAGAATTCATTATTGCTATATATCATTGATATACATCATAAAAGAATAAATATATATTCAGTAGAATGGCCTTTTGTACAATGGAGATCTGTAGAATGCAGTAGTAGGTCAATCGAAAAGCTTGAAGTCACAAAAAGAAAAGTGGTCAGGGAAGTAGTGCCCAGCCAAATCGAAAGGCCTGGAAGCTCCGTGGAGAGTCTCTGGTGTGCATCTGCGTTGAAAGCTACAGGGGGATATAGGGGCAGAGGTGATGGCAGCATCAAAAGCCACGCCTGCTCAAGAAGAATGGAATTTTTAAAACTTTAAAGTGGACTTCCTCCTTCCCTTCACATCATCTGGGCTACAAGCCTATTGTATTATGCTACCCACAGTCAGGGCAGGCTTCTCCCATGCCACAGTCTGTTGGCAATTATCTGTGCCAACACCCCACAGACACACCTGGAAATCTGCTTTACTAATCTCCTATATCTCCTATATGTCTCTAAATCCAGTAAAGTTGATGAGCAATATTAATTATCACATTTATATACGCTTACATTTCTACTCCTACACAACAATCTTAAAATTCATAAGGTTAAGAATTTGCCTAAGACATAAAAGATTAAAATTATTAACTAGAAGATAGTTCATCAATAGTTCTCAAAAACCTTAAGCACAGACTAAAAGCTTAATTGGATAAAATCATTTATTGATTGCTTGTATTTTATGACCTAAAATTGTTCAGTAGACTCCCAAGTGATAATTAATATAAAAGACCCTGCATTGACATCATACAGAGTTTATTGGGTAATAATTTATTCAGTGATTAATATATGAAATACTTATTTACAAATGATTCATTCATTCATTGGAGGATTATAGAGATACAGCCATAATATTTTCATTCCCATTTTTCTGATGGGAATGGAATTATAAAAGGTCCAGAAAAATTTCTCAGTGTCACGAAAATAAAATTTGCTTGGCGTAGTATCCAAATATCTAATGCCTATTTCAAAATTCCTAATAATTTAAACATTATTTTCTCAGGTTATTTCCACTGATGGATTCCTTGTTTCAGAAAGAGCAAATAAACTGAAAGTTTTATCATAATATCTGATATAGTTTCATTCTCTTTAGTCTGTAACGCAATCTTTCTGTATATTTACATCCGTTACAGTTGATTTAGAAAAAGATTATCTAACAAGGCTGAACTTAAATAAAATTAATCCATATATAAGAATAAACACTAAGATTAATGTTCACCCACTGACTTATTCATATATTGAACTCTACACCACATCCAACAGTTATTTTTTAAGAATTATGTGTCAAACTTTACTAGAAATATATATATGTATATATAAATATATATATGTAAATGAATGAGATTTGATTCATGTTTTCATAAAGTCCACAATATCTAAAAAAAAGAGAAACATTGGAGAAAATAGCTATGGTATGATTCATATAATATGTATGCCATGAATGCATTGAAAATAGCTTCAGACTTTCTACATCATAACAGAGTAGCCTAAGGACAAATAGTAACTGTGGATCATATTTATTTCATATATAATGAGTGTATAGTGAAATATAATACAAAATTACTGTTTAATTTCTTATTAACCCTTTACTCATCAACATAGTACTTCTTACAGTGTGTAGCACAGAAATCTCTGACTTTACAATCATGCAGAATACTTGCTAGTAGTAAGTATTCATGAGCTAGCAGTAGTAGTATTCATGATTCTAGTTCTTATATGTACTCATTAAAACCCTAGAAGTTGAGGTAGGCAAATCTTTATTTCATTACACTCTGCAAAGTGAGGTCTCAGGAACATTGGGTTAAGATTTAGCTATGCTTAATAATGTGTTTAAATCGGTACTACACTTTTTCAATGTTTTTCAATTCACTGAGCTTTCAAAAATTATGCTAAAAATATTTTTTCAAATTCAACATCAATGTATATATTTTACAAAAGTAAACAAATAGAAATATCAACTATAAACTCCTGAGTCCCTTATATTTTCCCCATTGTTCTTTACATAATCACATTCAAATGACTGAACATTGGAAAATGCATATTTCATTTTCCCTGATCTCTGTGTATGTGTGTGTTTGAGATCAAAGAACTTTCAGTTTACTTTTCAGTGAAAATGTTCAATATGTTTTCATGATCCTGTGGACCATTTGTAATTTTTCCATTTTTTATGCTTCATTTTCAATACTTTTTGCTACTTTCCTAAGGAGTCCTTTTTTACTCACAAGACACATATTAATCCAACTTCTAATGTTTGATGTGGGCTTTATAATGCATTTTCCTATGTGCAAACACATTATTCTTTCTTTCCAGATCAAAATGGTGGCTAACTTTCACCTAGCTGTAACTTTTCACAGTGTGTGACCATGGTGGCATGGAGAATGAAAAGATTGCTCAAAGACAAGACTGAATTGAAACAGAGAGAAATCCAGAGGGACTGTCCCAAGAAAGTGCTCACAGGGAGACAGTCTCTAGAGAGCAGGGCTGAACCCAGAGCTACAATATGACCCAGGAAATTTCTTGCAAAGAGCAAGATGAACAGAATCTACAGCATTAAGTAATTACATGCCAGATAACACACTGAACTAACCATGGGATAATATTTTGTTAAGCAACTGAAACCAGTAACGTTTTATTTAATGAAGGTGGCATATTTTGAAATGCATCCTTAGGTAATTTTGTTGTTGTGAGGATACCATAGAGTGAACTCACACAAACCTACATGGCAAAGGTCAGCCCAGTGTAGTTCTTTATACAATCAAAAGACATGGGAACCGTGAAATAACATGAGACTATGGGCAAAGTAATATGATATTCAACTTGACAGTGAATGATTAAAGAAGAAGAGAGAGAGAGGGAGAGAGACAGAGGAGTATATTCTAAAATAAATAGGAATATAGTAATAGTAAATACTTTGACATCTAGGGTTTCATCCCACCTAAATCACCATACATAGTGAAGAATGCATTGAGCTATGATATTAGGACATGTATGATTGCATTATAACCTATGGGGCAACTCTCTTATAATTTAATGTCCCTGTTCTAAATGGCATTCTGTATCACATGATTTGCTTTATGATTATTATTTATAAAAGACATTGTTAACTAGTAAACAATTTTTAAATTTTTGCCTTCATTTCATTTATGGTTTCTAGTGGTTTCCATGCTATTTGTAAAAGCTTCCATATTTTCTATTTAGTTAATCCTTCTGGAATTTGTATTTACCTGTATTTGTGAAGAATAATAAAATGTTTCTTGTTTTTTTTCTGTCGCAATTTTACTTCTAAACAGTCCCTTACCCAGTTTATTAAATATTAATTTTTTCTTCAATGCTTTCAAATATCTTCTTTAGCATCAATTAGAATTTCATACATGCATATCTATATTTATTTCTATTTGTCAAATATTATGCATCTATTGATGGGCAAGCTAATTCCTATGTCAATATTATACATTTTAAATTATGCTGATTTTATATATTTGAATATCTGGTGCTGCATTTTATCTCATTATTTTTATTACTCACTATTATAATTTTTCATTTATTTTAACTGTTATATTTTTCAGAAGATTAGAGTTTTCAATTAACTGAAAAATAATTGTTGTACAGAAAGTTAAAAATTATTCAGAGTTTAAAGTTTAGCCTCTTTCTTCTTTTGATTTGGTAGTCATTCCTTCCAATTATCATAGTTCAATAATTTGTTATACTCAAATGTAAATGTACTTGTATGATATTCTTAGTTGGCTATAAGCCAAATATTGATTAGTTTTTAAATAAAAATTACATGAACTGTATAATATTCTTTTTGCTTTTGGTTTCATGATTTTTGTACTTTAATAACAGCAAAATATTTTATGAAATAATAATAAAATAATATGTTTAAAAACATTCTTGTATTCTCATTGCTAATAATATGTTCGGTTAAAATAATTCAAAAAATGATATATATATTTTATGCCAAATTTCCTACATTTTTGTTTTAGGTAATAATGTTTTTACTTAACCCTTGTATAATTATAGACATTTGATGAAAATTATGCATGGAATTCCTCTTGCCAAAAAATACAAAGAATATTCAAATTTGGATAAAAATGTGTATTTTTTAAAAAGATAGTATAACTTGAATACCTTTTAGATATCTTTGGTGTGTATTAGAATATTAGCATTTGCTATATTAGCCTGTTGGTAACTTTTCTCAGGTTCTTTACAATGAAGATTTCAATTCAAATAGTATATTAAAATACATTGAAATTATTTAAAACAGTTACTATGTTTTCAATTATTCTTTAATTGACTATAATAATGAAGTTGTCCACCAGAAAAAAAAATATGTGTGAGCTGCTGTGCTCCTTTTAGATGCAATTTTCTGGAATAGGGATGGAAAGCATAATACATAAAAAGAATGCATACAACTTCTAAAAAATAAAACCATGATTATCATGCTCAGATTGTGTTACATTTCCTACCATATGAGTGCAAATAGACCTAGAAAAAAATAGATACTAGTTTTCTTTTTGGACAGTGTAGAGAATGTGATGGAATTCGCTCTCCAAAAAGCTGAGTTTTTTCTGTAGATCTTTTATGGTTGGAAACATATTTGAGGCAATAAACAATGATTACAGTAATGATTGTAATACTTACCTACCAGAAACAGATTTGAGTGTATACACACTATTTCCTTTTAGCACACATTCAAGATGTCAACTGAAATGAATATGTTTACAAGTAAAAAGTACTCTGCACACATGCTCATACATGTACAATACAGTACATAAAGAATATTTCCTATCAGTTGTCTGCTATAAAAACATACAATTTGTGTTTGAGAGAACTTAATCTTACCAAGAGATGGATAAGGAGTGGCAGATGCCTTCAAACCTGGGTTTGTAACCTGAGGACAAACATCTGTTTGGATGTTTTTGATTGGGATTCCTGCCCTCAGCAAACACATCTGATGTTCATTCATGGTCTTTTGGCTGCAAATACACACAACCATCTGTGAGGATGGCAGGCTGCCTGCTTGCGAGTTGGTCAGCCTGTTCCACCTGCAAATGGGCGCCAAGTAAGTGAGCGTTTGGTCCAGGAGCTCTGTAAGAGAGTTTCAGCTGCTGCACTTGTTATAATTATACCATTTCCTGTGACAAGTAAGTCTTACTTTCTTGGAAAGACTTTTCTTTCTTTTTCTTTTCTATCTCATATTTTTTAGGAAACAGAATGTGTTTAGCTAGGTAGAACATGGAGAGTTTTAGCTTTCTAAAGGTGCTATTTGTATCATAATACGTCACACTACAAGACACTGGTACTATCTTTTAGAAAAACTATTGACTGTGACCTGAATAAGTTTTTAGTGCTGTTTCACATTTAGATTTAACTGAAATTTAGTTTTGTTAGTACTTCACAGATTTCATTCTAATATCTTAGAAATGCATCTATTCTCTGGTTACATTTTAAATAAGCTTCTTTTCTTACCTGTGGTTTAAAAAATAATAAAGGAAAAGAGTGGATTGGTTTGAATTCCAGCATTTAGGGAACTCAGTAGTTTCCCTGCTATACTTGTGAAGCTATAAATGTATACAAAATTAAAAACCTATAATTTTCTCTTCTTAATTTGTTTTTTCCTTGTGAAATTTCTGATAACTTATGAAACAGTTTTCTGTGAAAACTTTAATTATCAGGTTTTTAACAAGTTATCACAAATACGAAGAACTATTTCTAAAAGTGCCACAATATTGGCTTTTATTCCCTGTAAGTTTCAAAGACTGATGATTTGAAAACATACATACGTCTGCTTTATGTACCTGTTATAATCAGGAATATACTGCCAGATGTAAAATCCATGATAGAAACATAATTAGAGTATTGCCATCACTAGTTTTCAAAATATGTAAATTAGCCAGATAGAATTTATCAGTGGCGGAAAAAGACTGTAATGAGTTCACACTAAACGTTTAAGCTAAGATACTGTTAGGAAAGACTCTTTAAATAGGTTTTAAAAGAAAATGACAATAATACCCACAGCCTATACGCTCTATCAGTTTCCTAGAATTGCTTAGGTTTCCAAGTAGATATTTGCCAGGTTTCTAGAAAAAAAAACTTGTTATGGTCACCTAAGGATCTGACTTGAAGTTTTTGCATGTTCTTTCAGTGGTTAATATAGGATTTGTAAGGCATGTGCATACCATCGTTCTAGTACTGAAATAGTCCCAAGCTATCAACTTGCTTGATGATTACATAAGTGTGTTCTCATACATTTTTATTACTCTCTGATGACTTGGAGACTTCCCATGCAAATCATTTCACACACATTCCTGTAAAGAGGACCAATCCAAAATGTTATGAAATATGGTGAAAGAAAAATCTACACAGAGTAGTTCCATTTAATGTCTGTTTACTTCTCTTAAGAATTTCCTCAGTCTCAGTCGTGCTGTAAATTTATTTCATAATACTTTTTGATCTCGACCCCTTCATAATACTTTGATTTTTTTGAAGGTAGAGTAAAATCCAAATACTATATTTAATTATTTCTAAAATAGAAGTAAAACTAAACATATCCAGAAAGTATTATTCCCTTAGTCTATGTCCCTTAGCAAATGAAAATTCATATACACTGATAAGGGGTAATAGAAAAATTTTATCAATATGAACAGACAGAAATGCCAGGGTATTTGTCACAGAAGGTGATCACTCACAAAGAAATTATTTTCAAATAAAATTTTCATGCAAAAGTCTTGGGGAAGCAACTGTGAAAAGAGTGGGTTCAGACGAGTAAAATTAAATTAGAAATGCAGATTTGTAGTGCTGAAATATGCTATGTAAATTTAAGTATATATGCATGTGTTCAGTGGAACAATCGATATCTCATGTGGCTTTTTTATATCTTACAACACTTCCAAATGTTTCTTTACCCTTTTTACAAACTCAAGCTGGGGTAATCATTAGTGATTTTCTCTTTAGTGTTACATCACTTACTTACTCGGTCTTTTACTTACTCATTGCATTGATGCTATGTCTGGTTTGGGGGTCTGGTTGGAATTTGAAGATTGATCCATACAAAGATAAATGAAACACAAAAGAAGAGATTACAATTTAAAGAGGAAAAAACCCTGTTAAATTGATGGAAATTGCTATAACTAAGTGCCATGGACTGGCCATGTTTATTAACAGGTCCTTATCTTACCATAAAAAGTCAAGATAAAGATGTTGCAACAGTTGCTTTTTTCTGAAGTCTGTGAGACAACTGTGTCAGATACCACACTTTCTGCTTCTTTACATTTGCGGGTAATCATTATTTTTCTTTTGCATTAGCTTTTATTTTTACCTCAGTTCCTTGTTTATCTTGTGTGCATGCATATGTTCAATTTCTTCCGTGTAAGGACAGCAGTCTTTGGAATAGGGACTCACTCTATTTCTGTCTGACCTAATCTAACTAATTGTTGTCAGTGATTCTATTTACAAATATAGTCATATTGTTATTTCAACATATGAATATTCAGGAGACAATTGAATCTATAAGAAATTCATAATACCACATGATTATAATGGAAAAAGATATAATAATTGATTAAAAAATACAAAAGAGAAATACTGTGTTATAAAGAATATTGAAAACTTAGATTTCACTACAGTGATCTGAAATGTGTCACGAAGCAGAATTAGGGCAAATAATTCTAGGTGGCAGCACGCAATGGTCTCGATAATAAACCATGCAGTCTCACAGAAACAGAGGGAAAAAACAACATGGGTTTCAGGAAAAGAGGAAAAGTTGATCAAACTGTTTGTCTTAAAAATGTAGACATTCTTTATGAAAAAAGACAGACTAACGAAAGCAAATGGAAATATCAAAGATTAAGATCTATAAAACAGCATTACACAACAGGTACAATTACCAAAAATGATATAAATTACAAAAGAAATGGTCCAGGCAAGGCTGTGTTATTTAATACAGTAGTCACAAACCACGTGTGGTTATTTAAATAAAAGTTAAAATTACTTTAAAAATTATTATTAACTTCAAAAACATTTTTTAAAAAATTACTTTATTATATTAAATTTATGAATAAAACTTTTAAAATGCCATGTTTATAATATTGAATTCCTCAAACCAAGGAAAAATTGGTCTTTCCATTTTTTCAAGCTTCTTTTTGAATAATTTTGCAATAATTTTATATTGTTATTATATAAACTCTTAAAACTTCAGTCCTAGAAATTTACTTTCAGTCATGTTTCTGGTATTGTATTTAATATTTATATAAAATTCTTATTGAAACTAGATTTAAAAAAACAATATATGTTGATTTACCCAGATTTAGTTGTCTATGAGCTGATTTTCTTTGAGTTTAATTTTAGAATATTAAGCTTTTGAGAAAAGTACATTTAAAATTTGGAAAATATTCATAAACATGTAACATAGTGGTAGTTCTAGGTAAATGAACATTAATAATTTAAACTGGTCTAGTTATATAATTCTAAATTTATTCAAACAATGTTGCTTAGAGAAAGTTGATTGATAGAGAGAAAAGTGATTAATAGGAACACTAAATATTTCTGTTTGTTATATACATATGTATAGAAAACCATATATTTATAAAGATATTTGCCTGTTTGTGTTAAGAACCAAGCAAACATTTCATGTCTTCTATCACCTATATATTAGTGTATCTCCATGTTCAACATTTCCGGTTAACTTCATTTCTCTAAGAAAGCATTGAGCATTTCTGGCTATCTCTTAATCACTTAGCATCTATAGGTACCTTTACTGCTATCCTTGTGAGTCTGAATCCTTCTCTGTGGCTTCTGCCGTGCCCAATGCAATGAAATACCCGACCACAGCATGGTCTGTGCAGAGTTTCTACTGTATAAGTCTCAGGAGTCTGCTGGCTTTCATCAATTCTGAAATGAAATAGCACCAGAGAACATGAGACCTGAATTCTAAGTTTCCCTTAAAAGGACTAGCTGATACATTCTGAAAATCTGAGCACTTCATGACACACACACTAGCCATTGAGAAGCAGAAGGAAATAACAACAATAAAAAAACCTTCCTTTCCTCTCCCCAATGGATGATTTTCCAGTCCACTGTTTCCAGATGGCTTTATCAGAATATTTTATACAGTCAAGTGACTAGTTATCATTTAAAGTAAAGTAAAATATGTCCTTGTATTTTCAAAGGCTTTCTCTATGTCACTTTCAATTGTCCTCATTGGTTATCTATGCATGAAACATTCACTACAGTATTAACATGTTAAATTAGACCAACACTGAGATATCTTGTCAACCCAGAAAGAATGGCTGTTATCTAGATAAAAACCAGTAACAAAATCTGGTGGGGCTGTGGAGGAAAAGGCACACTTCTTCACTGTTGGTGAGAGTGTAGACTGGTGCAGATACTTTGGAAACCAGTGTGGAGAGTCTTCAAAAAATTAGGAATGAAGTTTCTATTCTACCCTGCCATGCCTCTTCCCAATATCTTCCTAAAAGAATTACAAGCATCAGACCCCAGCAATATATGTGCACCTGTGTTTATAGTGGCTAAATATTGTAAGAGGTAAATGTTGGAAACAACCCAAACACTCATCAACTGAAGTATGGATACAAAATATGTGTTTTCTTTTTATACAATGGAGTGCTACTCTGTCATAAAAAAGGGTATACTTGAGAGATTTCTAGCTAAATGGATATACTTTGACATCATACTCTTAAGTGAAATAAATCAGACACAAGTGTAAGTATCACATTGTCTCTCTGACATGAGAAATCAAAGGTGTAACTATTAACAAAAAGTTATAACGAATATCACAAAATAGAAACTATTCAAATGGAAAAGGTAACTGGTGAAGGGGAAGGTGAAAGAAATGAAGGAAAAATTTAAAAAATGAGAAAAGAAGGAAAAATGGGCACAAAGTTTTTGCAAATGAGGGTAGGATAATGGGGAAAAAAGAATGGTAGGAAAATGAGAAAAAATAACAAAGTTATACCATGTATAGGTACAAATGCCTTATAATGAATGAATGCAATCATTGCTTGTACCTAAAATGCACCAATAAATTTAATTAATTAAAAAATGGTATAGTTAGAAAATTATGTAATGGTAATTTAAAAAAGCAAAACAGTGTTTCTTGCACAACGTAATTTCAAAATTCAAATAATTATTTCAGTAGGTATTATTTAGTGTAAAATACACACAAATATTTTCTCAAATGAAAAATGATCTTCATACTCTACGTATTTTTCTCTTTGTATTCAGCTCAGAGCAAAATTTACATGTAATATGTTCAGCAGTAGTTCCGTAATTTGTAAGTTCTTTAATACAAATTTGTACTTGACTAGTTATGTTATTGAAGAATAAGTTTGTAAAGAAACACTTTAAAATAATCTTGTAAAAATTTAAGTAAAATTCTAAGCATTGCATGAAAATGCAAAGTAATACAATGTTCTAACGCATGAAAATACATTTATCTTACAAACTGGAAGAAGTCATCAAGGCTCAAAAACCAAACATTTGCTCTTTGGGACCAGAAACTCTCAGACCCGTAGAGTGGCCTGGGCTGTTTGGATCAAAAGTCTGCACAGACCTGCATCTCAGCGTGACTCTTTGGGGCTGGTAGGCCCGCCCTTCATCTTTAAGGAACTGCCTGGAGATCGGCAGCTGGGCCAGGTCTGTTTGGGCCCATAGCCCCGCCCGTCACCCCCAGGAAGTCTCCCAGAAAGCAGCATCTCAGGCTGTCTCTTTGGGACCCGAAACTCTCGGAC